>APFE031081073.1:27016-38513 GCA_000404065.3 Pinus taeda | reverse complement strand
AATCATTTCTATCTATTTCTATCTTATTATTTCTGGGTATATTTGTATTCTCTTATATTTTCATATCAGAGAATATGAACAAGCCATATGCCTATTCATACAATAATCCTTGACACAATTCTTTCACTTCTTTCCATGTGGAGTCTCTAGCCTCTATATAGGCCTCATACATGCAATACCATGGATCATTACCATGGTTCCCTCATACCATCTCATTATTACATTATTACTTTGGGTACCTCCCTTGGTACCCCATAGTACCCCCCCTAGGTATATAACAGAGAGAGCCCAGAACCCAAACAATTATTGCGTCCTTACACGAGGCCATGACTACACTTAAAACCCAAAACAAGGTGCAGTCAATACCCTACTGTGGCTTTTTTATCTTGACTGCAGCTTCATCAACATTGACTGCGACTCCATCAATCTTGACTACGACTCCCTTATGCGAACATTTCAGAGGTATATATGAATTATTTCTTGTGTAATTGCGCTGACCCTTTATGGGTATTTATAATGCTCACCCCATGCATGCAAGCTGACATGAACTTCTGAACCGACATATGTATTTCTTCTAGCCGACATGACATATTTATATATTAAATCATTTATTTGGAGCCGACATGAATTATTTTTCTTGCAGATTTTGATAGGCTTATCTTGAGGCATTGATCTTGGTCTTGGAGGGCTGTTAGACATGTTTGAAGCCTTTGTACTTATTTACATGATCTCATAAAGAGTTTCTACAAACATGACATGACTCCTGGACATTTAAATAAATCCTAAAGACATCAGGAAGAAGTCTTTTACCTAGAAACACTTCTTTCTCATGAAACCCATGTAGCAAGATTACAACAATAAATTATTTCCTTTTATTAAATCAAATACAAATATCGTGTCATTATGAAGACCGAACCTAGTTACACTTTCTTCAACAGACAATTACCAAGGTTGATCATCAGACTACAAGCAACACTTGTACACTCAAGACTAGCCTACAACTAATGTTACATTGCCTTGAAGTCTCCACCACATCTAGGGAAATCGAATTCTCTGCATGCAATAGCTATTTTGGGCTGATTTTATGAGTTAGCTGGATGATCACTTAGTTAGACTAAAGTCCCACTGCACAACTGGCCTTCCACTAGTTCCTTTAATAGTTAGAACTGGTTTAGCTAAAAAAACTTGAAATAACTGACCTTGATTGCTGCAAATTAGAAATCACACATGCTTAATTGAACTCTAACTCCTCCAACTCGAATTTACTAAGCTAAGTGAGTGACAAGAGCCATGTCACCTCATTTAACTACATCCAAGTTCTCTGTTGATGTGGAAATTCAAATTTTCTCAATTTAATCAAGGAAAAATCAAATTGAGAATTTCTTGTTGCATTTTTCAACAAATCTACATGTCAAATTTAAAATTCCAAGGGATGTACTCAACCGATTCATCCTATTAAATTTTGAAGCAACATTTTAGTTGTAATGTCCCTTGATAATAATAAATATAATAATAATAATAAATAATAAATAATATAATATAATATTGAAATACAAGAAAATAAATTATGTAACAGCCCCGAAATAAAAACATGTAATTAATTATATTAATCATGCAATTTATAATCAATACGCAATTTATCAACTAATTAACATCAAATTTCGGAAATATGAGTAGAGACAATTTACATGTGATTTTGGGGTTGAATGCTAGTAAAATTTTGCTAACTGCAACAAAGTCTTGGGGACAACTCTCCACCCAACCGTAGGCTCAATTGTGCAGAATCATGCTACAACTGGCCACCCCGAGCCCTCAATCAATGTACTACTGCAAGGAAATCCTTTGTCTCATATCATTATTCTCCCAAGAGAATGGATGATGGAATGATGGAATGATGGAATGCCTCTCTTCTTCCTCACCATCTATTAAATAGAGCAAACATTGGAAGGGGAACCACATGCACACACTCCATGTGTCCACATGAAACTTTACTGCTTTCTTGTTTTATTTCTTTTGTTTTTACTTTTTGATAGCTTTACTCATTTTTACTGTTTTCTTGTTTTATTTATTGTTTTTACTATTTTTTTGTTTATTTTTATTTATATTTATTTAGAGCTTCCTAGGGTCATCTGCCTAGGAAGATGCAGATGTTATTTTTAATGACTTTCCTTATTTACTTGATTAAAATGTGTGGTGGACTAATTAGGAGTGCTTACTTAGTTAAGACAGAGACTTTTATGAAGCATCTAAATCGTGTTTTATTATTTAAACTTTATGATACATCTAAATCGTACAATATGATTTCAGTTTAGATGTTGAGTATAATATTACATGAGGTTTCGTGATATAATGGTAGAAGGATAATGATGCTCATGTGGTTCTTATAGTGATGATGTATCCTTACGATGATGATGATATGCATAGGCATTACGATGTTATGTCGAGGTATATTGACATATTCATTTACTATGTGATGATAGGTATTTAATGTTGAATACTCATGATGGATATGATATGCATAACGTGGCATAGGAATTATGATGCTATAATATGAGGTTTATTGACATGTGGTTCATTTATTATTGAAGTCATGATATGTCTTTGATGCAAATATGTTGATGTTAGAATTTATGATGGTATTTCATGAGGTGAAGCATGTGATAGTTGCACACAAATTTATGACATGCATAGCATGCAGTTTGTTATTTTGTGATTAAAAATGATGAATGTTCTCATGATGACATGCAAAACTTGGCATGTGGATTATATTCTATGATACTATGATGGTATAGCTAATGCATTTGTTGCATGTTGAGGTGTGATGATTGACAGGACTCCACAAATGGGCCGAGAGGGCCGGTTTATTTAATAATCTCATGCGAGCCCATACGCATGAGGTAGAATAAGTAACACCATATAGGCTGGGGACAAACTCAATCAACACTACATATGCCCGTGGTTCCTTTTTCTTGGTATAGCTCTTGATGGATAGCTCTTGAGGGATATGGGACCATCTTGAGGAGGCCAAGTGCCTCATATTGAAGGCTAGGTGCCTAGTATTGTATTGGGATGCCAAAGTTTGGTAGGGGTGTAAGGACTTCGATGCCTGGGTTTGTGCACCTTAGTGAGTTGTGGAGGGAGTGGGCCAACCTTGCGAGATGCCCGGAGACATTGAGCACTATACCGAGTCATGCAAGAGCCTTGGGGCCAGCCTTGGACTAGGATACAGACTGACGAGGCTTATGCCTGGTTCCAAAAGTGGGAAAAAGGACAGAGATTCCTTGGGATTTCCCCGGTGTTGTGAAACTTTCAATGCATGCTGGTTATACTAGTTCAACAGAGGGTGTCGGCGAACATGTAGTAATAAATAACAAAATAAAATGTTAAATAATTCAACTTACTTTGGGATGAAGTTCCTTAAAAGTGGAGGAGTATGTAATGTCCCTTAATAATAAATAATATAACATAATATTAAAATACAAGAAAATAAATAATAAACAATAAATAAAAAATAGTAATAGTAAATAAATAATAAATAACAATACTAAAGCTTTAAATAAATATAAATAAAAATAAACAGAAAAATAGTAAAAAAATAAAAATAAAACAAGAAAGTAGTAAAAATCAGTGAAGCTATCAAAAAGTAAAAATAAAAGAAATAAAACAAGAAAGCAGTAAAGTTGCATGTGGACACATGGAGTTTGTGCATGTGGTTCCCCTTCCAATGTTTGCTCTATTTTATAGATGGCCAGGAAGAGGAGAGGGATTCCATCATTCCATGATTCCATGTTCCATCCTCTTGGGAGAATAATGATATGAGACAAAGGATTCCCTAGCAGTAGTACGTTGATTGAGAGCTCGGGGGTGGCCAATTGTAGCATGATTTTGTGCAATTGAGCCTACGATTGGGTGGAGAGTCGTCCCCAACACTTTGTTGCAGTTAGCAGAATTCAACTAGCATTCAACCTCGAAATCACAGGTAAGTTGTCTCTACTCATATTTATGAAATTTGATGTTAATTAGTTGATAAATTGTGTGTTGATTATAAATCGCATGATTAATATAATTGATTACTTGTTTTTATTTCGGGGTTGTTACATTAGCTACCATCCCATCTTCCATAGTTATGAGCGTGAGTGTTCCAAAAACTTGGTCATTGAGAACCAATGAGATCTTGGGCAAGAGGGGAAAAGGCTCAGATTTGAATTCAAAATTTATGGCATGGCTTTGATAATATAGTTCCCACAAACCCCTCACTATTTTTCCACTTGTGTTATCATAGTCTATATTGGTGATAGAATTCCAATTCAACTTCTCAACATTTTAGTTAATAAATAAATATCCACATAATGTTCCCAATTTAACTAGTTCATATCATCATAATAGCGATGTATCCATGCTAACACAAGCATTTAACAATGTAATTAAAATTAATTGCAAAATAACTAGGGCTTAAGATGGAGACGTTACATATAATGAATGTCAGTATGCTTGGAGCAGTGATGAAACATGTGATTCTCTATCACCAACATGTGAATCCACACTACCTCGCAACTACTTGAACTTGTTGCTATATAGTGTGTCTTCAATGGAATAGTTTCTATATGTTTCCTAATAAATTGGGATATCAACTCTAATCCAAATCTAAAACAAAAATAAAAGTGCTCTTTCAAGAACTAATGCCACTAGCTCAACTAAATCACGAAATCTACAAAGTAATAGTCCATCACCTCCTATACACTTGATGTCATAATGGGATCTACCCTTCATATACTTGAGCACATGCTTGGTAGCCTTGTAGTGTGACTCATGCAAAGCAACTAGAAATTGACTCAATATATTCACTACATAGTAAATATACAACATGGTATTGCTTAGATGCATCAAAGAAGCAATCAACTCCATGTATAATGATGGGTCAACCAAATCAACCCCCACATCTCAAGTAAGCTTTAGATTTGTTGTCATAGTATAGATGAGGGTTTGTAATCCTACAAGTGGAATCTCTTTAAGATTTCCAAGATGCACTTCTCTTGCCTAAGGAAGACTTCTCTTCTATCTTTTCAAAGTTCCAACCCATGAAAATATTATAGAAGGCCAATGGTCTTCACCTGAAGACATCTAAAAATAAATAGAATAGACTCCTCTCACAAGATAAGCGACACCATCACAAGCTCCACGCCCATGACTCCCTCTTTCTCTTGAATCCTATTGAAGAAAGATATATCATGTGTCATGTCTATAGAAGCTCCAATATCCAAATAACATCAAATGCTAGACATAATGTCCGAAGGTAAGAAAGAGACAAAAACCTTATCCATCACGGAAAATTCACAATATGAAGAAGAAACAACCCTTACAAGGGTCAAGGTGTTTTTTCAAGAAACAAAGGGTTGCACACCCAATGACATTAACATGGTTGATACTTATCCCAAGTTATCTCCAATTCAAATACACACTCCCTCTTAATCCTTTCAATGATAAAACCTCTAGTATCATGTGGAAATTTATCGAAATTTGAAGTTCAGAAATTTTACCTCTTAACTAGATGTTTCTCAAATCTTAATCCTATGATTTTTATTTTTATTTTTTTTAACAAAGTTGGCTATTGGTTTTCTATTCCAAAAAGAGAAAATGAGGGAGACAAGCTCCCATTACATCAAGCCAAAATGGGAGAGGGCATCTTGGAAGAGGAAGAGAGGACCAAAAATCCTTTTCTTCCAAGCTCCTCCCCTTTTGTTTCTGAGATTACAGAATGCACTATCCTTATATATAGTTACATATTGATTCAATAGAAATTTACAACTACAGAACATATGAGCTAGTAACAGAAAGACTTAAAAGCACTGAAATGAATGAGGTGTTTACAATTACTTTTTATTGACTAAGGGTTCCTGAGGCCAATTCTTACTGCTTTGAATGTTGGAGTTTTCTCTTATCTGAGTAATAAGTAAGCTCTTCAGATAATTGATCGTTTCCTCCAAATGCTCGCATTTGTGTTTTAGCACAAACATGTCTTTCCTCTGTTCTTCTAGTTATCTCTTTATGAAGGAATTCTCATATTTTGCTTCAAATTTGTAGTATTTGACCATTTCTCTGACCTGCTCAATCATGAATTTGTTAGCTTGACAAATTGCACAATTTTCGCACTTTGGTACACTCGCAAGCAGATTTTATTCCATATTTCTTGAAGGGAGAGGGCAATCAGTCCAACAGATTAGAGAAGGGAAAATAGGAAATAGAGAGAAGAGATGAAAGCGGTCACTAGATCGTCCTGCGTAGATCCACAATTGTTGGAAGGGAGATCAGGCACCAAAAACAGTATAGAAACTGGGAGTCAACAGGAGTTGCACCAAGATGGGGGTAACAGGAGCTGCGTGGAGGCAAAGTCAACAGGGGTTGCGCAATAGTAGGGGCACCAGAGCTGTGCGAAGGCAAAAACATTGAAGATGCTCCAGATCTGCACAAAGGCTAGAGCATCGCAAAGGCTAATGGAGCAGGGTAATACCCACCAGAGTTGCATGAAGAAATAAGGCAAGGAGAGATTAGAGTAGATAAACTCAGACCCCAAAGGGGTGCAACTACGACTATTTGAAAATAGAAGGTTACTACTAAGATTGAGGGGAAGGCAAAAGAGTGCGAAGATGGAAAAGGTAGTGTAATATACCTGGGGGGATAGTATGGGGTACAAAGGGAGGTACCCAAGGGAATAATGTAATAATGGGATGGGCCATAGTTAATAAATAAAGTGGTTAACCCACATCATGTAAGGGACCACATGTAGTTAGCAATAATGTAATAAGCCCATTGTACTAGATATATGGTATTGAGAGAACCATGGTAATAACCCATGGTATTGTATGTATGAGGCCTATATAGAGGCTAGAGACTCCCCAGGGAGAGATGTCAAGGATTATTGTATTGGCCAACATATGGTTTGTGGAGTGTTCTCTTTCCTTAAGGAGTGAATGTATGGTGTTGCCCTACCTCAAGTGTTCTATCAATAAAGAGAAGCATTTCTATATTTTGTGTTTGTAATTCTCTTGAGATTATTGGAATTTATTGGGTATATTGGCACTATTATCATATATTTGCAGGTCATATCTATTACAAGTGCGAGTTTGCAGATCAGATCTGAAACTTTTGATGCACAATTTGTAGAAACAAATTGCAGATCTGGATTATTTGAAAAAAAATACTCAAATTCAAAAAAAAATTGGTCGAATCGGAGTCCAAAGGAGGGAGATATCATTGATCTAAAAATTAGTTGTGTTGCAAAAAAAAAATGACGAAAATTCGTGGATGGTGGATCTCCAGTTAATTTTGTCATTTTTGTGGATGAATTTTTAGAAATTAATTGCAGATCTGAGTTCCTCTTGAAAAATTATTGAATTTCGAAAAACAAATTGGTCGAATCGGAGTTTGGATGAGGGGGATATTGCTGATTTAAAATCAGCTCTTTTTTCATAATTTTTTGCGACAACAGGACAGTCGCAGTGCAAATCCGAAATTCCAGAGTGCCTAGATTAGAATTTCTATTACATGGGAAGATGAAAAATGGTCGTTCCATTTCTGAAAATAGGTTACAATAAGCATTCTAAGCAATATTGACCGAACTATGGCCATTTTAAATTTTCGCCAAGTAAGTGATTTTTTCAGAACTCTCTTCGTGGCTTCTAGAAAGATGTTTTTTATAGGAAAAGATGATAGTCATACTATTGAAAGGTTTATTATGCCTTGGGTTGACAGATGAGGTTGCCCTATGGTGGAGATCAATTAACAACAAGAAGTTATACAAACTTTCAGATGAAGAATTTGAAAAATTCCTTTTAGACAAATGGTCTCATGCTAGAAAACAAGATAATGAGAAACATATGGGGTTATTTTCTACTGGTATCTCCTTATTATAGGTTCATGGATATATTCAGAAGGAGAATATCATTGTGTTTGTAAATTCTAGTTGCAAACAAAATCTTATAAATATTAATTTGGCAAAAAAGTTGCAAGTTCTAGCAAAATACATGGAAAACACACAGGTTGATAATGAGGATGTTCAAGTTTATAGAGAATTGAAGATTTCTATGGATAAGTATGTATTGCATTCTGATTTTTATGCTTTGGATATGGATAATATGAATGTTGTTTTGGGATACCCTTGGATGGAACCTATTGGTACTATCAATATTAATGTGCAGAAGAAATTCCTGAAGCTCTGGTATAAAAAGAAGAAAATTACATTACATGATATTTCCATCAATAAACAGGTAGAGTCCAAGGAGGCTAAAGTAGAAAATGTTACAGGTACTCATACATTAGATGAGGAATCTGTGGTTGAAGTAATATTGGAAGATAAGCAACAACAATAGGCGCCACAACATGTACCAAATACCAATTAGGTTCCATTAGGTGGTGAATTAAAGAAAGATACACCATTGGTTAAAACTTGAGCATATCACTACCCACCTCACCCCGCAAGAAAACAACCAACACAATGACAACAAATTAACCAAAAGGACAACAACCCTCACATGACAAATAAAGAGGGGCGACAATCCACCCACAACACATCAAACAGAAGAGTTGTGAGGGTCAACTTCTATCTCAAGTGAACGAGGCACCAGCTAAATCAAGGGTTCACCTTTCTCTTGGATGGCTAGACGCACATGCATGGTACTAGTGGACTACTCTTTTGAGTATATCTTATTATTTGTGTTCTTCTTATGTTTCGGGGAAGTAACATGTTTAAGGGGGGTGGAATGTAGTATACCTGTGGGGGATAGAATGGGGTACAGAGGGAGGTACCCAAGGAAATAATGTAATAATGGGATGGGCCATAGTTAATAAATAAAGTGGTTAACCCACATCATGTAAGGGACCACATGTAGTTAGCAATAATGCAATAAGCCCATTGTACTAGATATATGGTATTGAGAGAACCATGGTAATGACCCATGATATTGTATGTATGAGGCCTATATAGAGGCTAGAGACTCCCCAAGGAGAGATGTCAAGGATTATTGTATTGGCCAGCATATGGCTTGTGGAGTGTTCTCCTTCCTTAAGGAGCGAATTTATGGTGTTGCCCTACCTCAAGGGTTCTATCAATAAAGAGAATCATTTCTATATTTCTTTTTTGTAATTCTCTTGAGATTATTGGAAGTTATTGGGTATATTGGAACTATTATCATATATTTGCAGGTCATATTTATTATAGGTAGGATAATACAAGTTGAGGGGGAGAATATATAGCTGCACAGCTTGCCTCCATAGAGATGAGAATTCACCGGAAGCTTGAGAATCTTTCAGATGCTTGTTAGCCGTAGATTGATTGTCACGACTGTTCTTGGGGATTTCCTTTGATTTCCTGATCTTCAGATATCTACTCATTCGAGCCGAAGGGACTATTGCCCAACTTGATGTTCCCTCTTTGATTGTTATTCTTTGTGCTTTTTGGTGAGAGTTCCTATGGAATAGGTTTTTGAGCAATCACATTATCAATTCTAGATTCTCCCATAGGACGATTGACAGCCAGATTCGACTGCATGTTAGTGATACAATTATTTTCTCTAAGAATACGCTTGAAGGTGACTTCACCTAGAAACAATAGGTTTTTTTCCACCCTTTTTGTTATTTGTCTCAGGCCCTTGGTCTTGGGGCTTCTTCTTTCAACCATCAAATGGGTTATTATTGAAGAGTCCCCCATTATGACCAAATTCTTCATACTACATTGCCTTATGATTTCCGTTCCCAACATGAGGTCATATGCTTCTACTCTATTATTGGATATTTCTCCTAATCCCCATTCAAAAGTAATAGTATTTTTCCCTCCTGGGTAATAAAGAACACTTCCCACTCTAGCCTTGCCTGGGTTGGACTTTGAAGCACCATCAAATAGTAAGCAGGGCCTATTCAAATTTTCTGTCCATGTTTTGAACTCCTCTTGTTTCATTCTTATTTTCTAATTCTGCATATTATTAGGGGATTTGCTGATGTGTATTTTTTGTTGCTTGCTCATCGCGAATTCAACCCAGACTCTTTCCTCATGCTGCAGATGTTGGACATCTATTGCTTTAAATCCTTTAGAGTTGATGAACTCAAATGACATGCTCCAATTTTTGGCCAGGATTGTTTTGGTTTTTGGAATGCAATCTTTAAAGATCCTATGATTTCTTGCTATCCAAATTTTCCAACACAAAAATGAGGGAAAACTCAGCCAATATATTTTTATTGTTTCTTTGTTTTTGAAGGAATATGGATATCTTTTTCCCCAAGTTGATAAAAGCTCATGAAAAGGTAGTGAATGTTGGATGTTAACCTCCAAGGCACTGACAAGCCCTTTCCAACAGTCCCTGGAAAAGGGGCATTTCTGTGAAAATATGTTGGATATTTTCTTCACTTCCATGACACATAGCACAATGTGATGGGCCTTCATATTCTTTCTTTTTAAGATTGTCAGGGGTCAGTATTTTGCCTTTGACCAACACCCACAAGAATATTTTGATTTTTGGGAATGTTTTAATTTTTCATGCCACCCTCCAGAATTTTCAGTCTCGATTTCCTTGTTGATGTAAAGTGGCATATCTTGATTTGACTGAAAAATCTCCTCCATCAGGATCCCAACGAAGGAAATCTTTTGAATCTATACTTATTGAAGCAACCCCTTTAAGATATGATATTAGGGACTTCCACTGAGGGAAAAGGCCATGAGGGAGGATGGGAATCCTCCAATCCCCCCATTCTCCATCTTTCCAAAGAGATATATCATCCAACATAGTAATTCCTTTTGCATTCATCCATCCTCTTAGTTCCTAAATATTTTCTTGGCGGGCTATGGGCTCATTTCCCATTATTCTATCCTTCCACATTTTTATGGATTTACCATTACCAGGTATCTTACAAGAGTTTTATTTAATGAGGAATATAGTTTTTTTGATCAGATTCCATACCTGGGAGCAGGGCCTGATTGGATAACATTTTCTCAATAAGAGGTTTCTATTCTAGTTCATGTATTTTGCTTCTAGGATTTGCTTCCACCAATTGCTCTCTCATGTTATTTTCTCCATGTTATTTTTGCTCCTAGAGCCAAGTTCATTATTCCTGGAAGTCTTATTGCCAACCCAGCTTTCTCATAGGGTTGAGTTATTTCATCCCATTTTACAAGGTTGTGCTTCTTTGTCTCCACTTTACCTCCTTGCCATAGGAACCCCCTGATTATAAGCTCAATTTATTTGTGTATACTTGCTGGGGCTAGTATATCAGCATACGGGTAGATTGGGAGAGTTGTGAGTAGTGCCTTTATTAATACCACCTTTCCTACCATATTGAGCCAGATCATGCCCTATTTCTACATTTTTTGTTTCATTTTCTTAATGTACTTATTCCGTATGTCAGTCTTCAAATTTTCTGTTATGCAACCAGCTCACAAAAATATAGAAAAGAGAGATCAACGCCTTAGAATTCAGCCTCTTCGAGGGGGCAACCTCCTTTACATTACACA
>APFE031081073.1:0-11720 GCA_000404065.3 Pinus taeda | reverse complement strand
TGAAGAGGGAGGAAGATTGGGAACATAAGAGGTTTTGGGTTTAGATGCTGACTTTTTCTTCTTGACCTGCTCCCATTTTGGTTCCCAGTTTTCTATTTCTTATGTTTCTTGATTTTTACTACATCTATTTGAAAAATGACCATATTCATGACATATCTTATATTTGAATGGTATTTATTCATAGTCTAGCTATTGGATGTGAACCCAGTTATCCACTTTGATCTTGACTATTTTCGAAAGTCCTTCCACCAGATCTACTTCTAAACATATTCTTGCACAAGAATGCATGTTTTTCTTTGGCTCATTTTTGTTAATATATTTCCCCACAACATTCCCTATTGCTTTAACAGATTCATCTCCCCATCAATGAAGAGGAAGATGAGGAAGCCTCACCCATACTGGCACTGCATTTGGCACATCCAGCTCTAGATCGAAGTATGGAGTCCATCTGTTGAGATAAATCCCTCTTGAATCCGTGAAATATGGCCCCTTTCTGAAGATTAAGTCTCTATCCTATTTCATTTCAAACTGGAAGGTGAAGTATCCTCTTCCGCAGAATCTGATGGAGATTTTCCCCATGATAGATGAGGCCCAATTTCTTTCAACCCATTTGAGGACCGAACGGGGACAGGGCCAAAGACTAGTGAACTGTCCCACCAAACCTCGCTCAGAGAGAGATAGATTTGCGCGGTGAGGAAGAGCATGAGGAAGGTTTATTTCAGGCATTTCATCAATCTTCTTAACAAAATTTGATATGGGCAGTGTCGGGCGAGACAACCCCAAGGAGGAGAGAAGTGAAGCAAAGGCTTCTGCATTTTCTTCCAGCTGAGTAGAAGTTCTAGTAGGTGGGTTAGGTGTTGAAAATGGAAACAAGAAATGCTAAAAATAGAAGTGCTAAAAATAGCACTGCTATAAATAGCAGTTCATATACTAGTGCTGGACTGAGCAACAAGGAATATTTTTAGCAGTTCAAGATAGATTTCTATTTAGTTAGCCCCTGAACTAAAATAGTGAAGTAAAATTCGAATTTGATCTTAGCAGCTGTTTGTAAATTAATTAACTAATTCATCTTGAGTTAATTAGTTAAGGAAAATCAAACATGAAGTCTATGTGGGGACATGCAATAGTTTCTCCATTAATTGAGGAATTTATCCATCAATTAAAGAGATTAGGATGAGTTGTAATTTGAGTTGTAATTAGTTGGCTCAGTTAACTAAGTCAAGTCCAATTAGATTAATTCAAACAATTTGTTGAATTAATTGTGAGTTCAGTTAGTTAATGCTTGCATGCATGTAACTGCTACACTTCAGATAATGGAATATTCTCTCATAAATAACTCATGCATGTCAGTTCAGAGATAGACCCAGTTGAGATCAAAGGAGGGACAATGTACTATCAGTTGGATGGATTTTTCCTATAAAGTAAACTCATTTATGCAGAAGGATTTATCTCCTTCAGGATTGCACAATTACTACTGGGCCAAGTGAGAAATGTGAGGTGGGAATTCACATGTGTGGAAGCACTGGACCCCAAGAAAAACTGCGCAAGGAAATAGGAGGCTTGGAGGGTAGAGGAGAAGGTTGTGAGAGCCTTTGATTGTCTATGAGTAGTATTGTTTGATTGCCAAAAGAGTAGGATAGCTTGAGAGTTGATGCTTTTTGTAACTTGAACAAATTTTCCACTTGTATGATAATACAGAGATTGGGGTTTTAGGCTGAGCCTTTCCCCGGGTTATTTCTTCTATGTTATGTGTGATTGATTTCTCATTCTCGGTTATATGTGTTCTCTTGATCTTGCTCAATTCGATTAAGCTTCTCCAAAGTGTTGTAGAAGTAGATCTTGTATTGTGTTTTAGTATATTGCATAATCTGTTGATCTAGAGTGGGAATTTCTACATGGTATTGAAGCAAAGGTGATCAAGGCAAAGAATAATATACAAGAAGGAGAAGTTTGAAGTTTGTGGTTCTTGAATATAGAAATCGAGTTCTTATCAAATCTCAATTTCACCGATGGCATTCAATGGTTGAAGACACAAGTATGCCCTTGGTGGCAGCTCGAATTATATAGCCTGGAAGGATCGCATGGAGGAAATATTAGAGGATAACAGTCTAAAGGAATTCATTGATCAAGAAGTCCCCAAGCCGATTGATGCTACTCAAATGGCGGAATGGAAGAAATGTGTGGCTAGAGCAAGGAGAATCCTCCTGGAGGGAGTTCGAGACCACATTGTCTCGAGCCTCCATCGGAAGGAGACACCATTTTTGATGTGGAAAACATTGAAAGATCTATATCAGAACAACAACGATTAGAGGAAGCTAGCGCTGAAAGACAAGCTTTGTAAGATCAAGTGTGAAAAGGGCAACACGATCTCTACATCTCTGAACAAGCTCACCACCTGTAGGGATGAGCTTGGAAGTGTAGGGATCACGACCGTTGTTGATGACATGGTGAGTCTTGCACTCCTCAATCTTCCTAAGAGCTGGCATAGCTACCAAGACTCGGTTAATGGAAGAGAGAAATTGCCAGATTGGGAACGACTTTAGTTGGATCTGATGCAGGAGGAGATAAGAAGAAGCATCAGAGATGGATCTTCATCATCCAAGGAGGATGAAGAAAATTGTGCCTTAGCAAGTAAGGCAAAGAAAGGGAAGGAGAAGGATTCTCATCCCAAATCGAGTTCTTCCTATGGTGGGAAGAAGGTTGACAAATCGAAAGTGTGAGGCTTTCGTTGTCATGAGGTGGGCCATTTTGCTATAAATTTTTCATTAAGGAAATCCAAGAAGGGATTCGTGGAAGGATCAGAAGGTGAGGCATTGGCCTCATAGTTCGAGTTGGATTTCACACTTTTCACATGCATGGTTTCATCCATGGTGGGAAGTGGTTGGTTTCTTGACAGTGGGGCTTCTTTCCACATGACTAGTGACAAGAGTTTGTTCAGTACCTTAGAGGAGAAGGATCTCTAGATGCGGATCACGATGGGTAATGATGAAAAGTATAATGTCTCAAGTGTAGGCATAGTTGTTTTTCAGAGGGAGCATGGAGCTCACATTACCTTGACTGATGTCAAGTATGTACCAGGACTAAAGAAGAATTTGGTGTCGATCGCCATGCTGAAAGACAAGGGCTATGATGTAGTCTTCAGTAAGGGAAAGGTTTTCCTTCGGCACATCACCACAAGAAAAGTGAAGCAGATTGGTTCATAAGTCAAGAATATGTATGCTCTTGAGGTTCAAGATGCATGCAAAGCCTTGAGGAGCAAGGCAACTGATGGAGACTTGGTGGTTGAGAGGGAGAGTACATTACCTCTCAACATGCAACCACAGGAAGAGTCTCAGACGATTGTGGAGGAGCCACGATTAGTGAAGCAGCTTCAAGAGGTTGTGGAGTAGCCACAGCTGGGGAAGCCAAGAGGAGACAGAGTGGAGGCATCCACTCATGCAGAGATCTCCAATAGGGGGAAATTTCAAGCCAAGTGGGCAGAGGGATCACATGCATCCATACCTCCAGGTCGGAGGTGGGGCGATGTGGAGTGACAGTCCTAATAAGGCTGGAATAGGGGCAGGATCATTGAGATACCCAACCTATTTGATTAGACCTTGCTACGAGAGCCCCGACGAGGAGTAGCAAGACTAGCTAAGTGGGTAGATATAGATGCGGATGGAGCAGTAGAGAGAGCTACAGTGCAGGAGTCCCAAGATTGTGTAGAGCTAGCAGGCTGCAACAATGCAAGAGGCACAAGAGTGTTGCACCAGTGTAGGATGGCACAGAGAGGTGTGCAACAGTGCAAGATGCATGGAGTGTTGCAGCAGCTCAGAGGTCAGAGGCAACACTTGTCAGCGGCAGAGGGAGCTTCAGCATTAGAGGGTGTTTCTAGCTCAACAGAGAGGTCAGTTGGGAGATTTTTTGTTCTAGAGTTGCTGGAGCAACAACAGCAGGGAGAAGTGTTGCATGCTGAACATTCGAAAGATTTGAAAACTCTCATTTACACTAGTACAAAAACCCTTATATTCTTCAATTACAATGGTAAATCACTTAATATAGATGTTATTTACTTATGTCAAATCAATGAATCACATACAACTATATATTACTAAGCATGAAGAACTTAGATTGTTGAAATAAAATTTGTAATTTACACAAGTATTGGAAACTAAAAAATTCATTAATTTGGACAAGATGACACTATACACTATTAATATTCATTAATATCCTTATCACAAGGCTAGTGCAATCCACTGGCTCTCAAAAATCCTAGACGGGGAAAAGAATGGAAACCTTAGCTCAACCAAGGAGTTCCAAGATGCATGAATCACTCAAATAAGTCCTTGATATAAAGACATATTTCCTTCTTCTCCTTCACTAAATGCATTCAAGGGTTTCGAAACACCAATTTCAATTATTCATTGGATAAAACCCTAACCTTAGAGTTCAAGATGCACTAAGAAGATTAAGAAACCCTAGTGACTCTGAGGGAGAGAGAGAAATACTAAGTATTGATCTAGGTTGCACAAAGAACAAAATGGAAGGTAGGGAAGCAAATGAAACACACATAAAGAAAAAAATGTAGAAGTTATCACAATAATACAGTTAAAACCAAACTTCTATAATAAAATAACAAAATATTGTAGAACACAAATATTTGATAAAATGGTGGTGGCTTATCTTTGAAGAGAGAAAGAGATGGTGGCTATGCTCATTCACAAAAGCTCTTATAAGAGGTTGAAAGAATGATCTTTTAACATAAATAAAGAGCCATAAAGGTTCAAAACCATAACCCTAGAAGATAAAGCACCAAAAGTTTTTCAGAACCCAAAGTGGTTAATTGGTACATCAACATCTTGAGAACACAACTTTTGCATACAATCTCTATTTGGGGAACATAATGGCTTGTTGGAAAGAACTATTTAAGGATTATAAATTTTGGCTAGGGATGGGATATGCCATGACAATCATTGGCCCCACCAATAGGAAACAAAACATTATTTAAGGTTTCAAAATGGCCTTAGAAGTTTGAGGCCTAAAAAATCATAGAAAAACTACCAAGAAGATAGAGTTCATTGTTAATTCAAAGGAAAAGGTGGGTCACCGCTACTACCCACCTAGATCATTCCTCCCCTCTTAGGAAGTAATGGAATCATTGTGTCAATTTCCCTGATCATATGGGGAAACTTCTACTGAATTTAGCTACTAATGAGCCAATTGCCTTGGTGAAGACGTTATTGATCTACTTTGACAACTCAATATAGTTGTATGTTCTAGTGGCAGGCTTCCTTTGTCTTGGTGTCCATCATCCAATCCATTGTATCTTGTTTAATGCAATTAAGATTGAGTTATATGGGGGAAAAATACTTAGTTGTCTTCAAAGTATCCAATAGAGATGGAAAATATGGTCAAAGAAACTCCACATTAAATTCTAGGTGCAAGCCAAGGATAGAGGGTATACTCGATTGAAAATCATTTCCATAATAGCCTTTATGATTGTGTAAGACTCATATTGGACTGGTCTACGCTTCTTGTGGGACTGTGTGAGGCTATATTTCTATATATGCAACAACACCTTCTCACCAACTTGAAACTTATGTTAAACTCGATGCTAGTCATGTGGCTACTTGTACTTGCCATCGACTTTCTATAGAATATAACAAACCCATTGTTAGAGGTGTTGAATCTATTCAACAAATTTGGTTGTTTTATCTACCTCAGCCTAAACATAGGAGGACTCTATTGATGAAGATGTAATTGGAAAAGATACATCAATGGGGGTCAATGGCTGGAACACCAAGAATACTTGAAAATGACTGTGGCCAATAGAGCTATGGAGGGCTTTGTTATAGCTATGCTAAACATATGGAAGGATTTCATCCCATATACATGGATGCCTAGAATTTTACATGCACATGATATGCACAATCATCATGTTTACCACCTTTGTTTGTCTATTTTTCAAGGGGTGAAAGGCAATCAATTTGGTCAACTTGGCATTAATCGAAGACCATAGGCTAGACTAGAAGGTAACGAGTAACATACTATCCCTATCTAAAATAACAGTGTGAGGTAGCCCAAAATGAACCCGTACATGCTTAAAGAAGAGTTTAGCAATGGATTTAGCTATGATACTCTTCTTGCATGGTGCCAAAATGGTCATCTTAGAGAACCAATCAATAATCACAAACACAATTATTATGCCATGCATGGTGGAGTGAAAAAATGACATTGATTCCCAGGGATTATCTAGGGTAGGTAGAGTAGTGTATAACACTTGCTTCTTAATGGTTGGTCTAGTAATCATATAGGTGGTGTATAATCTAATATACCAACCAACCTCTTGTTGAAGCTTTGGCTAGTAGTTATACTTCTAAAGTACTGCTATTGTCTTCTCCATAACAAATTTCTTTCCACAAACTATAATGTGCTCCCCAGATAAGCTCGACATGCTTGCATGAAGGAACACAAAGGTAGCCCAAGTAGTATATGGGTGCATCCTAGAGGTGGAGGTCTAGATTTTGTTTCCCTAGATCAATGTGTGGTATGTAGTAGCAAATTTAGAGTCAATGTTATATAATTGTGACTACCTAGACATTGCACGCCTGCATGAGTTAGGAATTGTGGTTAGCACCATACTTGATGGTCGATTGGGGAAATCTATATTGCAGTTGGTGTTTCCTTTCTTGCACTCGATGTTCAAGTGGAATTGTTGTAAGTTTGTGAACAATTTTTTGATGGTAGTCAATTTGTAACTTTCCTTGAATTTGCATGAATTGCAGATGCCTATGTTGAATGTGGATGATCATCTCCTTCCCCAAAATATATTGTTTCCACTAGCAGCGTGTTTACAAGATACAATACATCTCCTTGTTGTAGGTGGGGTATATATGAACAATATCAAAGAGTGTTTCGCTATGATAGGCCATCAAATGTGCCTATTGAGTGAGAAATGCACTAATAATATCATCATAGGCATCTGTGTCAATCTCAAATAGTCATTTCTAGTAGGGTGAGGACTGGTGTGGAGTAGTGGTGGTGTTTTAGATACTCAAATGATTTTTATTGTAACTCAAACCAGGAAATTTTTTCTTTAGCTCCGTCATTGGTCACTTGACTTAAGGGCCAAGCAATGCGAAAGAACCCCAACATGAACCTTCAGTAAAAGTTAGTGAGGCCTAAGAAGATGAAGCTCCACTAGAGTAGTTGGGGCTAGCTAATATTGAATGACTTGGATCTTCACTGGGTCCATATGCACCCATGTTCATCCATGACGTATACCAAATACGAAATTCTCTTAATGCCAAATAAGAATGTCTTTAGATTGGCCTACAACTTGTGTTGTCCTAGGGTGCTTAAGCCCCATTGAATGTGCTACAAATATTTTGTCTAGGTTCTGCTAAAAATGAGGATGTCATCCAAATATATGATCACAAAAGAGTTTGTGAATGGCCATAGAATATCATCCATCATCCTCATAAATGTTGTTGGATCATTAATCAAGCCAAAAGACATGACCAATCACTCAAAAAGGTGTTATTTAAATTTGAAGGTTGTCTTCCATACATTAGTTTGTTTAATCTTAAGAATTGACATGAACGAGACAAGACAAAGAAAGTGGCGAAAAAGACTTTATTCCATTCTTTTCAAGATTGTACGATCTCATGATATGAATTTATAGTACATCACTTGGATCACTCTAGATCTAGATTTCACTGAGAACTCATCAATGGACCATGACAAGACCTCATCAAATATGGAATTTACAACTCATATCTATGTGCTCTCAGACTTTGTGATTGTCTATGCATTTGTAGTCTAACATTTAACTGGACTTTGATGGGACTTTGATGGGAGGCTAAGCTCAAATCAATCTTAGTAAATAACTTGGCACCCTCAACCTGATTAGGCAAAGAACTTCATTATACAAAGAAGTTGGTCACTGTGACCCTTTTAGATCAGCTTATAAATCTGATATTTTATTTCCTCATTCTCAAAAACAAAAAAGGGGAGGGGGGAAATTAGATAAAGAAACACCAAAGATCAAATCAATTGAATGTCCGGGCAGTGCATAGACACCACATTGGTGAAGCAAAGATTTCTTTATTATTGCACAAGCTTTCCAGGTGCGAAAGTGTGGCATACAGTGATAGGCACTTTGTATTGTCCTCAGAACTTTGAGCAAAATACCAATGGCTGCTGCTCATGGAGTTTTGCCATGGTATGAAAGAACCTGAGTAAAATTGTATTTTGTAGTCGATGAACTGGGGGTAAGAGTAACCGTCAAAAGTGCACTATTTATTCGTAGATCCATAATAGAACTATGAATCTGGTTTGGGTTTCCAACAGGTCTTGTGAACAACTAATTTCTGGTTTCCAAAACAAGTTTAACAAACAACAGGCTTGACTTAACCCGGGAATACCATTTTCTTTACATTTTTATATGGTACATTGTTATTGTTATCACCCGTATGAATGCTATTGTTGATTCAATTGTTACAGTATGTGATTGATTTAATAATTTTTAGAGTGATCATTGTCTTTGAACTTTCTATAAATCTTCTGTTTCTGTGTGTTCGTTACATTGTTTCTGGATAAATGCAATGTAGAATCTTGAAAGGAAGTCATCAATGCAGTCATCAACAACATGCTCTGTCATCAATTATCATGGCCAGAAGAGGATTCAAGGTACTCCCCACTTCAGAGGATGTACCCAATATTTTCTTCCCATTGGAGGCCTTTTTGTGACTGAGAGTGATATGGTTATGGAGGACATTGCTGTGGATATACAAACAATGTCAAGGGAGACACAAGTACTTTATCACAGAGCAGGGCCTAGGTCTGAGTTGTGTTTTAGCCCTGATGAAGTCCATGATGCTATTGTTACATGTGGGAGGTTATCACCTGGTGTTAACACGGTCATCAGAGAGCTTGTGATTGGTCTCTGGTTTCAGTATGGAGTAAGGGATATCAAAGGGATTAGGTCGGGGTATCGTGGGTTTTATTCATCAAAGCCTGTGGTTTTGTGTCCAAAATTAGTGGACAATTGGCACAAGATGGGGGACAATGCTGGAGACCTCAAGGGGGGGCTTTGATTTGAAGAAGATAGTGGGTGGCATTGAAGTTAATGGTTTTAAACAGGTTTATATCATTGGTGGGGATGGGACCATGAGGGGTGCAGTGAAGGTCTTTAAAGAAGTTAAGAGGAGGGGCCTTAAGGTTTCAATTGTTGGGATTCCCAATTCTGTGGATAATGATGTGGGGATTATTGATGTGTCCTTTGGATTTCATACAGCACGGGAGACAACCCAGAGTGTCACCAATGCTGCCCATGTTGAGGCAGAGAGTGCCCCTAATGGAGTAGGGCTGGTTGAGTTGATGGGTAGGTATACTGGACATCTTGCATTACATTCAACTTTGGGTAGCAAGGATGTGGACTGCTACCTTGTACCTGAGAACCCATTTTATCTGGAAGGTGAAGTGGGGTTATTTGAGTTTTTCGATCATAGGTTGGAAGAGAATGGACACTTTGTGCTTGTTGTTGCAGAGGGGTTCGAACAAGAATTGATTCCCAGGAGGCCTGAGGACAAGGAGAAGAGGGATGAATATGGAAATCCTGCGTTTTTGGATGTTTGGCCATGGCTCAGGGATGAGCTCAAGCATTGGTGGAAGAAACATCACCCCCAATGAGACTCTTACATTGAAATGTATTGACCCAACTTACATGATCAGAGCTGTGCCTGCTATTGCTGCTAACAATATCTACTGTACTCTGCTTGGTAATTCTGCCATCTATTGAGCCATGGCGGGCTATACTGGTTTTGCTGCAGGGCGGATAAATGGGATCTATGCTTACATTCCATTGGATCGAATCGCTGATGCTCAGAAATTTGTGGATGCCTATGATCATAAATGGGCTAGGATGATGTCTGTAACCAATCAGCCAGACTTTTCCTTGTTGGATTTAGAGACGTCTAATTACAATAATTAGGTTGGACATGCGTGCATTATGATTATGATATCAAATACTGTCAGCAAGATTACATTTATGTAATGATTAAATATGCCAAATAATGTGATTAATTAAGTTATGGCATTAAACGTATTTAAATAAGGATTTGGATACAAATACATATAGAATAATGTTAATCAATTATAATTGTTAATGGACCGATTATAATTGATTGAAATAATAGCAGTAATAAATTCTTGACAGCCGAAATTTGCTGTCCAGGATTGGGGCTGAAATTTAGCTGTCAATTGACAGCCAAATTTCGGCTGCCCTAGGATTGGGGCTGAAATTTAGCTGTCAATTGACAGCCAAATTTCGGTTGCCATAGGATTGGGATTGCTATAAAAGGGCTGAGTCTCCAAGGCTTGCAATCAATCAGAAAACAGTCTGCTCCATTGAAGACTTGATACTCTATCAAGGATAGCCAGAGAAAAGGATTGCAAGCTCTTGGAAGGATTCAAGAGCCAAAAACTCAAGTCAAGACCAAGAGCTTTAGAAGATGGAAAGTAAGTTCCGTTGTGCATTATTTTTCAATTTCTTACAAAGGAGTAGATCTTGGTTAGGGTTTAAAGTAATTAGGAAAACCCATAAGTTAAATCTAACAATTAAAAAAAAGCCACCATATGCTAAAACGCCTAGTGTTTGAAAATTTACCCGCTTACACTTATATCTACAATGAGAAGATCTGTGAAATGAAACAGTGTACTTTAAAACAAATATTGATGAATGAAACATATCAATCATAACAATGCACACCAATAAAATAAAGACATTTCTCATTCTCTGGAATCCAGGAACTCAAACACCGATTGGAAGAATTAGAGGCAAAAGGAACGTTCCTCATACTTCCAAATTTTGATGTACACTTCTCACATAACTAGATGTAAACCCTAATTACGAAAACTCATTTAACTTCAAACACTACTTCTGATGTTATTTGGGCGTAAGCCCTAATTATAAAAACCCTTAAAACCGAATTTGCTCTGAGCAATCCAAAGCCAATCACCTAAAATCCAAAACATGTACCTAGTCTTCATTAAAAGGGACTCAAGAACCAAAGCGGGCAAACCCACAGTACCCAAAACAATCATAAAGTATAAAATCCTCTTAAAGTATACAGGCTCAGATAATAACACCATTCAGTCCAGAAATAAACTGCAATTCTTACATAAGGGTGCTCTGATACCAAGATCTACTCCTTTGTAAGAAATTGAAAATAATGCACAGCGGAACTTACTTGAGTTGTTGGCTCTTGAATCCTTCCAAGAGCTTGCAATCCTTTTCTCTGGCAATCCTTGATAGAGTATCAAGTCTTCAATGGAGCAGACTGTTTTCTGAGTTATTGCAAACCTTGGAGACTCAACCCTTTTATAGCAGTCCCAATACTATGGCAGCCGAAATTTGGCTGTCAATTGACAGCTAAATTTAAGCCCCAATCCTAGGGCAGCCGAAATTTGGCTGTCAATTGACAGCTAAATTTCAACCCCAATCCTAGGGCAGCCGACACTTGGCTGTCCAGATTTCTTGACAGCCAAAATTCGGCTCTCAAGAAATTTATTACTGCTATTATTTCAATCAATTATAATCAGTCCATTAACAATTATAATTGATTAACATTATTCTATATGTATTTGTATCCAAATCCTTATTTAAATACGTTTAATGCCATAACTTAATTAATCACATTATTTGGCATATTTAATCATTACATAAATGTAATCTTGCT
>APFE031081072.1:14168-38975 GCA_000404065.3 Pinus taeda | reverse complement strand
TAAACTACTCTTTTTTAAAGCCTTTTGGTTGTGAGGCCTTTGTCCATATTGATAAAGAAAATAGAACAAAGCTTGAGGCAAAGTCAAAGAAATGTACCTTTATTGTATATGGTGTTAATGATTTTGGTTATCGCTTATATGATTACGAAAATCACAAAATCATTAGGAGAAGAGATGTAATATTCAATGAAAAGGTCTTGTATAAGAATCAATTGCAGGAAAAGAAACATGAAAAAGAAAATAAGGAATACGCAGTCCTTGATGAAATCACTGAAAAAGTAAAGGTGCCTGAAAATAATAATAATCAACAACCACAACAACAACAACCATCACAATAGCAACAGGCACCCCAAACACCTAAAAGTGGTGTTAGAAGATCTACCAGGATAAGCAGACCCCCTGAATGATACTCTCCTTCGTTATATTATTTACTGTTGAATGATTCTGGTGAACCCGAATGTTATGAAGAAGAAATGTAGGTCGAAAGCAGGAAGAAGTGGGAGGTAGCCATGGAAGAAGAGATGGACTCCTTAATGCATAACCAGACTTGGGACTTAGTCAGGTTATCTACAGGAAAAACTACATTGAAGAATAAATGGGTTTACAGGTTGAAGGAAGAAGATGGAGGAAAAAAAAGGTACAAAGCTAGACTTGTGGTGAAGGGGTTTGCACAGAAGAAAGGTATTGAATTTGATGAAATATTTTCTCCTGTTGTTAAAATGACTTCAATCAGAACTATTTTAAGTCTAGTAGCAATTGAAGATTTGCATCTTGAGTAGTTAGATGTAAAGACAACCTTTCTCCATGGGGATTCGGAGGAAGAGATATATATGTAGCAGCCACAAGGATATGAGGTGAAAGGGAAGGAGAAACTAGTGTGCAAGTTGAAGAAGAGCTTGTATGGCTTAAAACAGGATCCAAGGCAATGATATCTAAAATTTGACAAGTTTATGTCTGAACAAGGTTATAGTAGATGTCACTCTGATCATTGTGTTTATCTAAAAAAGCAAAATGATGGCATCTATATTATATTGTTATTGTATGTAGATGGCATGCTTGTTGCAGGGTCTAACACGCAAGAAATAAATGTGCTCAAAAGAAAATTGGCAAATTCATTTGCAATGAAGTATTTGGGAGCTGCAAAACAAATCCTTGGTATGAGAATAACTAGAGACAGGAAAAATCACAAATTAACATTGTCTTAGAATGAATACATACAAAAGGTGTTGAAAAGATTTAATATGCACAATGCAAAACCAGTTGGTACACCTTTTGCTAGCCATTTCAAACTTAGCAAGGAAATGTGCCCAAGGACCTAAGAAGACGTGGATTATATGTCTGAAGTTTCATATGCATTAGCAGTTGGAAGCTTAATGTATGCCATGGTCTGCACAAGGCCTAATATTACACATGTAGTGGGAGTTGTAAGCAGGTACATGAACAATCTAGGAAAGGAACATTGGATGGCAGTGAAATGGATTCTCAGATATTTGAAAGGTACCAAAAATCAAGCATTATGCTTTGGTGGTTCAAGCATTTCTCTACAGGGATATGTTGATGCAGATATGGCAGGTGATAGGGATAACAGGAAGAGCACTACAGGATATGTATTTACTGTAGGTGGAACAACTGTCAGTTGTGTTTCAAAAATCCAAAGTGTTGTTGCACTTTTAACAAGAGAAGCAGAGTATGTTGCTGCTACAGAGGCTAGTAAATAAATGATTTGGTTACAAAGGTTTATGGCTGAATTGGGTAAGGAGCATGATATGGGCACGTTATACAGTGATAGCCAAAGTGCCATTCATCTTGCAAAGAACTCAACATTTCATTCCAGGACTAAACACATACAACTCAAGTACCATTTCATATGATCAGTGTTGGAAGATGGAGATTTGAAGCTGGAAAAGATACACGCTAACCAAAATCCAGCAGATATGCTAACAAAAGTTGTAACTAGGGAGAAACTGAGAATATGCTCAGTTTCAATTGGTCTTCAAGGATGAAGATGAAGATGAGAAAAAACTAGGTCCAAAGAGGAGTCATTGTCCAGCAAATGAAGCAGCGTTGGAGTTGCTACAATCATTCTCCAAGTGGGAGATTGTTGTGTGTGGAGCATGATTGTTCAGAGGTCTTTGTTTCAGCCGGATGTATACCCCAGGAAGTTTATACACCCCTCCATGTAGGGGGGGTGTGGGGGGGGACTTGTCCCCCCCGCGGGGGTTTGGGGGGGCTAATCCCCCCCCGGCTGGGGGGTCTGGTGGCTAGTGGTCCCCCAGTGGGGGCTCGGAGGCAGCGCCCTCGAAGCTAAATACAAATGTAAAATTGCCTTGTAAAAGTATAGTAATTTCTAGTCAATCTGGGCTGTTCATTAGGTGGATGATTTGACGGTAGAACTTATGCTTAGTTTAGTGTTTTCTTCCCTAGAAGGCAACCCCTCTCTTTGTATGAGGGCATTGTATTTGAGGTTGTGTAATAGATGTGTATTCTCTAAGCGAGAAGCAGAGAGGTGAGATTGTGAGAAAGTAAGCATAGGATATTACAACGGATTTGCTGTAGGTTGTGTCTCTTCATTTTGCTGGATAATAGAAAGGAAGGAATGGCTGTTCAAGGTGGACGTAGCCCAAAATGGGTGGACCACGTATATCTGTGTCTCTCTTGTTTTATGCGTTTTCTGTGTTTATATTTCTGCAATATTTTATGTGTTCCATTGCTCCGTAATATATATAATTTTCTAACAGGAGGTTGACACATATCACAGTAAATATTTGTCACATATTTACCTTGGTGGATTGGTGAGCTTGGGTAAGTGTGGGAGGAGGGTATTACATTCTAAATATTCATAGTTGTTACTAGAGTCTTTAGAAAAAATTTCATTTAGAGTGCGATGTTATCTATAGCTTTTCGGGTCTTCAAAATTGACCAAAAAAACAAAGGATGTTTGGGCACGTTGATGAACATTTGGTGGTGATTTTTTGTAATTTGAGGTTACAATTGTCAATTTTCATCATCTTCGGTGTTAATTGGATATGTTAACAAAAACATCAGTGAAAAAAAAATTTAAAAAAAATGGTTTGCAACAATTTTTGGTGGTCTTGGAAAATTTGCCGATTAGGTTTTTGATGGTGCTAAATCCTTTTCCACCATTATGAAAAATGATTAGGTGAAACATTAATTTTTGGACATGTAGATGAACTTACCTATTATCACAAATTTCTATTTCTTAGGGTGCACATATATTTGATCTTGAAGTGAGAGAAAATTCCGTAGTAAATGCACAAGATTCTTTTTGAATTTCAGAATTTTTTCCTATTACTATCTGTAAAACTTGGTTTTTCTATCTTTACTTGCTATTTACTTAGAGAATTGTCTGTAACGATTTTGCACATGATTAATATTAACAGTCAGTGTTTATGGATAAAATGGGGAATTGTATACTGGAACAAGATTTGAATACGTTTTTCATTGACAAAGTTTTTTTTCTTCCACTATAAAGAAATAATGGGTAGAAAGCGAGGGAAAGAGGTTATTTGAAATGATATGATTACCTCCCTTGCTGAGATCGATGATATCTTTGACTAGTCAAGAACTTAGGAGCAATATGTGAATATGTCAATGAAAGAAAAAACATATGACAAGATTTGGAGCACCGGATTGGCGAATGTTGGGTGTGTTTCATAGGTCTTTAATTTCAGAGAAATTGTTTATCTTTGTGAAGATAATTTTGATTTCAAAAAGAGGGTAATTAAGCTAGGGGCGATAAATATTTCTTGGTATCCCAATGTATTCAGGTTGTTATTCAAGTTACTGGAACCAAAAAAGCATTTAGAATTATCCGTTGTGGATAATTTCCTGGAGGCAGAAGTGTGTGAAATTGACATTGTGCGGGAATTCATTTCTACAAGTTATGAGGTTCCTTCTGATCTTTCTCTTATAGATATTTCTTAGTTTAGACAACCATTTAGGGATTTCTATTGGCTATTTTCCCATGTATAATATCTAAAACATACATCACATGTTTTGAAATGCATTTTCTATGTGCTTTATGAGGCATATAAAAATAATTGTTGAGTCAAATTATAGCCTTATAATTTGATTAACATAAATCATCAACCCAGGGTAGGTAAGCTTGTGAGCTGCTACTCAAAATATATGCAAGCTTAACGTTGTAAGTGCTGATTAATCTAACTAGTCAATTATACAAAACCCATGACTCTTTCCTGCATTAATCACTTAGAAACAAAGGCTATCTATTGGATCAAACATCCCTCTACAACTCTTAATATTGCTGATGATGATTAGGAAAATGTATTGAAATCAACTCACAACAAACTTAGAAATTCAATCAACATTAGAAATCAAATCTTCATTAAATGAATTCCACACATGAACAAGATACTAGTTCATTTAATCAAGTGCTGCTGATATATTAGAAAGAAGTTCATTAGCTGTAAAAATAATTTATTATTACATGATAGAAATAAAATGCATAAAAACTAAACTATGGGAGTTGTGAGCAAAGGGGGCCCTCCCTCACTCACAACCCCTTCGTATTAGAATAACTTGCTCACTGAAGTAGATAAACATATAATATTGTATTAATATGAAATATATATAGTCGAGTATAATCTGATATATACAGTCTTAGCTGAAACCAACCCAGCAACCCCTATCATAAAACTAGAACATAATTTATACATTTACAAAAGCCCAAATATGGCTCGAAGTAAGGAAGACTACTAATCTAAGCCATCGGCTAACAATCCTATTACAAAATATCGAATTTAGCCATAGTGGGTCTAATCCATGACTAAAAGCAAGGATTAGATGAAATTCGTTACATGGCTGTAGCTTTCCTCCAAACGACCAGCGAAAGAAGGTTTATGAATATGGGCGGTATCATTGGCAGATCTAAAACGACCAATAAGGCAACATCCACATGTGATATATTCCCCACAAAACCCATGTTCCCGTTTGACTTAGATATTTGTGGAACATAGCTAACCACTGATGTTGCTGTAGGAAATCCGGGCGGTTATAGGAATCTGCGGCTGCAGGAATTCCATAGTTTTTGCAGGAAATAGGATCGCACAATTGCTTGCAGGAATTACAGGCCTATTTCCAAATCAAAAAAAATTTGTACAAGAACTCTAGATTAGTTGGCATGGTAATTAAATAAAGAAAACCTAGCTATAAGGAATACTTAAAGTTAAGGTAAAAGACACTTTTTCATGTTAATTTGCATACCTTTAGCTTATGACACCCTTTATGGCAAAAACCTAATTATTATAACTGAAATAGGCATAATAGGGGTTAAAGATAGTTCAAAATGGGAGAGGTAATGTATGGAAAAGGGTGTCAAAATTGGGAAAAACCAAGCCCCAACATCTCCCCCACACCTAACTTCTTGCATGCCCCTTATGCAAGCAAACATGTTGCATCTTCGCCAAAAAGAAAAAGGAAATCATAACTTACCCTGAGTTGCAACTAGTGTAGCCAACTGGTCTGCTACCTCTGCCAACTGGTCCAACTGGTTACCACTGGATTCTAAAGGAATTTGACTCTTGTGTAATTCATTCTTCTTTTTCAGATGGTCAATCCTAGCCTGCTTCTTTTTCATAATTAGGGCCGCTTTCTGAACCCACTCCTCATGTTCTTTTTGTATACACAGGCTGTTCTCCTTCAGGGTATCATTTTCCTTTCTCAATGCTCTCTCTGAAATGGTGAGCTCGGTGATGATTTCTTCCAATTCCTGCAGAGACGTCTCTTCTGAGGGGTTACTTTCCCTTCCAAATGTCCTTGGAGGGATTGAGGGGATCCAAGGTCCTCCTCTGCTTGCTGTTCTCCTTCTGTGTTATTCCCGCTTCCATGTAGCGGGGAGTCCTGAAAGGACATTGATTCTTCTCCGATAAACTTAGCTAACTCGATCTTCTCTTTACCTTTGGGTGGGATGTGGTGTTTCTCCTTCTTCTTATCTGGTGTCTCAGAAAGTACTTCTACATCCATAGTGTCCTTTACAGCCAAGTAAACAACCTGGCTCCTGGTAAATATTTTTGCAAAGGTGGAAGTGCCATTCTTTGACTTAGGCTGCTTGCCCACCGTCTCCCTGTCACCACCACTTCCTCATATCTTTATTCTTCCTTCGTCTATAGCCCAAGGGTATGAGGCTTCTTCTTCTTTGGTTTTTCTACAAGATTTTTCTCGGCGGGCTTCAGAGAGTCAAGGTCATCCCTTGTTTCCTTATTTACCAATGGCCCCTGAGTCTGTGACTTCTTCTTTGATTTTTCCACTGGTTTTTCCTCTGTAGACTCTAAAGGGTTAAAGTTTTTCTCTTCCTCTTTTTCTTTTATCTGTAACCCATGCATCCATGAATTTTTCTTCGGTTTATCTACCGGTACTTCCTCCATGGAATCTGAGGAATCATAATCCTCATTCTCTACAAAGTAGTTATCGGCCAGGAACTCCTCCCATGTCCCCTTATTTTCTTTTAAAACCTCCACTAGGATGATTTTCACCAACCTGTGGTAATAGATATTTTCCTTTAAATTGCCCCCCCACTCCTTGGCGGTCGTCGACATCTTCATTAGAGACATCCTCAAGTAATAGGGAAAATTTAACGGCTTGTCCTGAAAATGGACAAGGAGCCGAATGTGAAACAGGAATGCAAGCCCAAAGCGACTTTCACACATTATGTATTTCTGCAGTAAAAACAATAAGTTTTGGTACTTACTTTTCAAGAAATCATGCAAAATTCCCTTAGTCCAGTAGGGGTCTGAATTCTCTTTACGGAGGAAGGACACGCATAAGCCCTTATTGAAACGCTGATTTTTAAACCAACGTTCTCCGGGTTGTCAAATCTTGCATGCTCACACTACCAAACCCTCAGTCAACTGAATTGGACATCCCCAACTTGAGCCTTATCGCCATTTAGGTTCAGGGTGAAAGAATTTGTCACTTTCAAGTTGTGGTTGCTGAATCGTTGGAATAATGGCAGCCACCCTGCTTTCTCCAATCTTGCCTTACTACAAGGGTCGGCCTCCAGCAACTCAGGCCCTTGTGGCTCAAAGTGGTTAGGGGTACGTAATTTCGACATGGTGAAATATTGGAACACAGGGCGTATGCACTTCTTTGAAAATATTGGGTTTAAGCTTTACAATAGGCTCACGCAACAAGGGAGGTCTTATTATAGAAAGTTATCAAAAAATGCATAGGATTTTCGAGAGATAGGAGTGATCATGATTATCATCATGATCCAACCTGCAGGAAGATATGGGGAGTATGTCTACTGGTCATGTTAGAATCATGGTGATCGTGCGAGGATATGGAGTCCTAATGCACCGGTTTATGACTGTGTTTTTCCGCAAGGGTGAACATATTTGAAAAATCATACAAATGTTAAAAATTAAAGCGTTAATTACCCTTTACCTCAAGTGTCCTGTTGCCAGCTATACTTTACCTTTCTTACCTTCCAACGATCTAGTACTTTGGATGACATGTGCATGTTCTTGAGATGATAACCCACCTAATAGTTAAATCAGATATATGACTTCATAACTCATAACCTCGACTAGTAATTAAAATTGTCAGTACTTTAAATAATTTAAATTAAAGCTTTGTCTATGTTTTTTTAGAAAACCAGGGTGTCGCTGCAAGAAATGGAACCAGGACTACTGAGCTTTCTGTAGGAAATGGAACGTGACTGCTAAGCCTTCTAGAAAATTGAACCACAACTTTCGTAACTTTCATAGGAAATCAGACCATGACTTGCCGAACTTTTGCAGGAAATCGGACCATGACTTGTGAACTTCTACAGGAAATCGAACCATTAATCAATACTTCTCCCTTGTTTTTGTTCAGTTCACTGCACATGAATAAAGGTGCTGATGTCGAATGTGCAATGAGCTCATTGGATTACCAACCATTGAGGTCAGTTATTAACCAATGTGAGGCCCATCACCTTTAATGAGAGCGAGGACCAAGGTACCTTGATGCATCCTATCGGGTGTGAATTAGTGAGTTGTTGTTGAACCCCCCTGTAGGATCCAGTAGTCAAGGAGCCATAGTGATTCCCCATTTCTATTGGTGAGATAGCCTGTGATTAGGGCATACAAGCTTCGAGGCATCATAAGACTCTGATATTGCACCCAGATAACTTGCTGATGTCGATGGGCCAAGATTGTTGGAAGGGGGGCCTTAAGAAATCCCACATTAGTCTAGCACGAGCAATCCAGATTTAACTAAAAGAAAAATTTATTGATAGGATCCTAAAGAACCTATTGAAATGTAATTTTAACAAGCCCAGGGTAGTCCATGCTCGCTAGATTTCAATTTTAGAGAGTCTGAAATACTTGGAAAAGAAGACTTCGATGGGGCTCATTTTCCGTAATTAGTCCAATGGGACCAGAAAAAGGAATAAACCTATACCCAATAGACATTCCTCATGTTTTACCAAGCACGAGGAGGAATAGAGTGAGCTCAATGTGTTAGTAGGAAATCATGAAGAGATAGTTGAAGGAATGATCCCTTCTCTCACTGTCTGCAACTCTCTTTTCTTCACAATTTCTTCCACAAATTCCTCCTTGGATTGGGGTTTTTGATATAACTTGAGCATGTGCCCATTTACCAAGAAGGTAACACTCCCATCATCAATGGTTTTAACCCAAACAAATCCATTATCAAAGACTTTCTCAATTTCATAGGGGCCGAGCTAATGTGTGTTAAATTTTCCTTTAAATTTCTTAAATTTTGAATCATACAACAATGCCTAGTCTCCCTATTTGAACTACTTCTTTTTAATGTATATGTCATGCCATTTTTCCTATTTTTGTTGAATCAAGTTAGTATGCTAAACAGCATCCTGCCTAATCTCATCCAACTCATTGAGTTGCAGGATTCTTTGCTGCTGAGCTTCGTTTAGGTCTATACCCAAATCTGTTGCCATTTTAAAAGTTTTGATATGAAATTAAATGGTAATAAAACTTGATTTCCATACACCGATTCATACAGAGAGAAGCCTGTGGTATTTCTCCATGTGATCCTATAGGCCCACAATGCTTCAGGAAGTCGGTTAGACCAATCCTTCTTATGTAATTACATAGTCTTGGTAAGGATTGTCTCCAACACCTTTTTTGTTGATTCCACTTGCCCATTGGCCTGTGGATGATAAAGGGTGGAATTTCGATGAGTAATTTGATATTTCTACACAATTCCTTGCATAATATTTGACACAAACTTAGTACCTTGATCAATGACTATTTCCCTAGGTACCCCAAATCTTACAAAAATAAAAAAAAAAGAAAATCTACCACTATTTTCTTTGTTTCTCTAGGTAGTGCTCTTGCATCCACCCACTTCGTATCATAATCAATACAAACTAAAGTATACTTCTTACCTTTGGACATAGGGTTTATGGGACCTACAAAATCAAGAGCCCACCTCTCAAAAGGTTCTATGAGAACTTGTGGTTGCAAAGGCATCTCGTCTAATTGTACAGACCGCCCCATTCTCTGGTAGCTGTCGCACTTCTGGACATATTCTCTTTCATCTTTGAAAAGACTTGGCCAATAGTAACCTGAGCGAAGGATCTTGTAAGTTGTCTACTTGTCTGCAAAATGTCCTCCACACAGTTCATCGTGACAGGATCTCAAAATATCTCATCTTCTCGAACACACCTACGGATAATCAAATTAGGTCCAATGAAAAAAAGATCTCCCATAATCCAAGAGTAATCAACACTTTTCCTAATAATTCTCTTTTTCTGATTAGATGAAAAGTAAGGAGGCAACTTTCCTGTAGCAAGGTAATTGGCCATGTCTACAAACCAAGGTGTTTTAACAAAAATAGAAAACGTCCTCACCTGCATGGTTGAGTCTAGATAAGAAATCAACTACTTGATTTTCCTTTCTAGGCCTATCCAATATGGTGATGTCAAATTCTTGCAGCAATAAAAACCACCTAGTAATCCTGCCATTAGTAATTGGTTTATTCATGAGATATCGAATGGCAGAGTGATCGGTGTGTACAAAAACTTCATAGCCCGTGATGTAATGTCTAAACTTATTAATAGCATAAATCACATCAAGGAATTCTTTTTTAGTTACAACGTAATTCAATTCTATAGGAGTTAATTTTTTACTAACATAATAAATAACATGGGTTATAGGATCCTCCTTTTGTCCCAATATTGCTCCTATAACTGAATCAGAGGCATCAATGGAAATGTGAAAAGGTAATTTCCAATTTGGGCTTCTTAAGATCGGTGCTGAAGAAAACTTTTCCTTGAGTGTATCAAATTCAATTTGACACTCATCATCCCAATGAAATTAAGCTTCTTTAGTCAATAATTTAAATAATGGAGAGGATACATTTGTAAAATTTTCAACAAACCTTCTATAGTAGCCTGCATGTCCAAGGAAACTTTAGACTCCCTTTTGATTGGTTGGTGGGGGTAGCTTTGCAATGACTTCAATTTTTCTGGATCAACTTTAATTTCTGCAACAAAAACATGATGACCCAAAACAATACCTTCATTCATAATCATAAAACAATTTTCATTACTTAATGAGAGATTAGTTTCTCTACATCTCTATAAAACTTCCTCAATATTATGTAAAGCTTCTTCAAAATTATCACCCATGACTGTAAAGTCATCCATATAAACCTCTATGCAATCATGCAAAAGATCATAGAAAATACCAAGGACCGCCCGCTGGAATGTGGTGGGTGCGTTGCATAGACCAAATGGTAATACCCTATATGCATATGTTCCCTAGGGACATGTGAATGTAGTCTTTTCCTGGTCTTCCAGAGCTATCCTAATCTGATTGTACCCACTGAACCCATCTAGGAAGGAAAAATATTTTTTTGCTGCTAAAGTGTCCATCACTTGGTCTATAAAAGGCAAGGGAAAGTGATCTTTCAAGGTAGCCTTGTTTAGTTGCCTATAATCCACACACACTCGCCATTTACCATTCTTCTTGGGGACAATAAACAATGGAGATACCCATTGGCTATCTGAGATAGGATAGATGAACCCTACATTTAACAATTTCTACAATTCATCTTTCACAATTTCCCTTAAAGCGGGGTTCATCCTCCTTGTGTCTGTCTCACGGGCTTGGATTTCTCTTCTATATAAATATTATGAATGCATGTGTCTAGGTGAATGCCTATCATATATGTGTATTCCCAAGCAAAAGTGTCTGAAAAGTTTTTCAATGCTTGAATTAACTGTTTTTCCTGTTAACGGGTTAAGGCAGAATTAATATTCAAAGGTTTCAAGAAAAAATTCAACTACCTTACTCCCCCATTCAATCATGGAATATGAAATAAATGCAGATAATAAGGCTTAATGTAGTTCAACTGCTGTACTATACTCATGAAAATCCTGCAGATTAGTAACAAAACCTAAATTATGACTAAACTTCCCTTCTTCTTGCTGCAGAAAATCAGGATTAGAAATATAACAATTTATCAAATTTTCTTCTGAACTTTATTTAAGGCATGGCTTGGGCAATTGTCAAAACTGGTTGGGTACAGTCTGAATCATGCTCTTCTTCTTCAACCCAATGTGTATTTTCTAACCTTAAGAGAGGTTGAGCAGGGGGATACAAATTAATGTGCTTTATTTCAATCCCATAAGTGATGGTCATGTTTTTAGACCTACACCCTATATAAGCATCTACTGTGGCTAACCACAGTCTCCCCAAGATCAAAGGATGCCCTCCTAAGTTAGTTTTAGGTTGAAGAACATAAAAATCTGCAGGGTACTTCCAAGAATCTAATGAGATGACAATGTCTTCTAAAACCTCCTCTGGCTTTACCTTAGAGCTATCTGCTAATTCTAACATGGTAGGAGTAGGCAATAAGTCAAAGGTTCCTATTCTGGATGAGGTCTCCATAGTCATCACATTAATGGCTACACCCAAATCAATTAAAGTGTTTTTTATAGGCTGTCCATTGATAAAGGTGGTAACCACTAGGATTCTAGGGTCTGCATATTTCTCAGTAACAAATCCGGTAGACATTAAACTTGTAAGCTTTCCACCTACTTGAATTGTAGAGAGTTCTCTCTTTTGTCTTCCTGGTCTCTTGTTACAAAGCTCCCTTACGGTTTTAGCATAGGTTAGGATACCTTTAATTGCTTGCAACAATGGGATCTTAATGCATACATTTCTCAATTCATACACAAGATCAAACTCGGGCTATTTTAGTCTCATTTCCAACCTCTATGGAAAAGGAGGTTGGATCATATGGGATGAGGAAGGTTCTTGTGGCCTTGAAGTAGGTCGTTCTACTAGTTCAGGTGTGGTTTCAACTTCAGGAATTTCTAGAGTATCTTCCTCTACAGTCTCGTCAATTATTTTGGGTTGAGTCACCACTTTCACTGATCTTAGCTAGATTTCCTATAGTGACACAAGAAATTCCTGTAACACAGGAACAAAAATTTCCTGCAACGACTATGGTGCAAGTAGGTAGGAAAAGTGGGATAGGTGACTAGTCTGATGTTGTGAGCAGATTGGATGGTTTTATTATTGGGGTTAGACATTGGTTGGGTAGGAAGTTGCATAGGATGAGGTTGATTTGGTGGGGTAGGCAACTGAAGCTACTGCTACTGCTGAGGTTGAATCATTTGTTGTTGTGTGGGCTGCTATGGATAAAATTTTTGAGAAGGAAAATTTTGAGTGGTAGGGTAAGAAAAGTTCCCCTCCCAAGGCTGTTGTGGAGGCCAAGGCTATTAGGGCATTGGAATATTCCACATCTAATTTTGATTATAAGGAACTTGAAAATGCGACTGAGCCGTACCTGCAGCACGTAGTTGCCATAGTCTTTGAGGTACCATTGCATAAAGTGCATTGGCAGCTCCTTAATCTGCTAGATATATTGCCTTGATTTTAGGAAGTGAAGGACATGTATCAGTGGAATGCTCTGCTTCACAGATTCGGCATACCTCTATGCAATCTGCAGGACATTCCCTCAAGGCATTCTTCTTCCTGCATTTTGAATAGAACACGACCAAGGATTTTTCCAGTTCCTCCTGTTTTTCTTGTTTCTTCTTAACCTGCAAAACATCCAATTGAGAAGATAATGTGCTAAGAATATCAGTTTTAAAATTTTCAAATAAATTACCCATTTCAGCTCTGGTTACTCCAGATCCAGCCACTAACTTGAAAAGCCTAGAAGAAGTATCTCTTGTTTCCCCTCCAACTTTAGAATTTCCTCTTGAATATCGCTGACATATCTCACATACTTCATCTTGTCTCCTCCTCCCACCAAATTCAAAATCTCCAGAGATTCTAGTCTGATTGCTCTGAGCAAAATTGTTCTCTTAGTATCCTTGCTCAGTTGATTCATTTTGGATCTCTGTAGATTATATTGAAATCTCTCCACCAAGTCCTTAAGACTTTCCCCCTCCTTCTAAGTCATGCCAAAATCCTCTTCTCTAAGGTCCCTAGTCTTGCAATAATCTTGATATTTCCTTAAGAATACCTTTTTCATTTCCTCCCAAGTTGTAATGGAGTTTGAAGCCAACCCCATAAACCACCTGAGAGCTGCATCCTTCAATGTTGCAGGAAATAACTTCATCTTCTGAGCATTGTAAGAATAGTCATAGCTTTTTCATAACACATCGAACTCGAATAGAAAGGCATCATGATCTTCACTGGGAACCCCACAAAAGTTAGGCAAGGCTGAAGGGGGAATATTCTTCCTCTGAGTAGCTCACCTAGCCTCCCTGATAGGGAATTTGAATGTGACCAGTTCTTCTTCCTTCTCATCATATCCATTTGTGTGACCAGTCCCCTCTTCATGAGCCATTTTGGACCAAAAGGAAGTGGGGCCTTTGTAAACTACAGATTTTGCAGAATCAATGGTTAGGAATTCTGGTTCTTGAATAGGATTGCTAAGGAATTCCTTTTCAGGATGACCACTGAGAAAATATGTTGTTTTCCTTGTGATAGGAGATTCAAAATGGGTAGCAACATAAGGTTTTCCTGCAGAAGCTACTACTATAGAAGAAGGAATATGTTCTGGGATCTTTTCGGGACCACAGACCTCCTGACCAGACTCTTCTTCTCCTGTTGCCTTATATCTTGCAGAATTATTTTTCCTTTCCAGTGCATTAATAAATGAAGTGGTGTTCACACCACCACAAAAGACATTTGTAGATGTTGAACCGAATCATCTACTATGCAAACAAATTCAAAAGAAACTACTTACCAAATAATCAGGACACTACTTTGGCAAATTTTTGACCTCCTTTGGTGTGTGGGCTTTTCCCTTCGTCTTACCACTTCGACTCTCCCAGTCCTAAAAAATCTCAAACAATGCATGTAATACAAAAAAGCACTTTAGTATTATCCCTTTAGCACCTCCCTGGCAACGACGCCAAAATGTTGAGTCAAATTATAAACTTATAATTTGATTAACATAAATCATCAACCCAGGGTAGGTAAGCTTGTGAGATGTTGCGCAAAATATATGTAGGCTTGACACTGCAAGTGCTGATTAATCTAACTAGCCAATCATACAAAACCAATGACTCTTTCCTGCATTAATCACTTAGCAACAAAGGCTATAGATTGGATCAAACATCTCTCTACAACTCTTAAGATTGCTTATGATGATTAGGAAAAGATATTGAAATCAACTCACAACAAACTCAGAAATTCAATCAACATTAGAAATCAAATCTTCATTAAATGAATTCCACCCATGAACAGGAAACTAGTTCATTTAATCAAGTGCTGCTGATATATTAGAAAGAGTGCATTAGCTGTAAAAATAAATTATTATTAAATGACATAAATAAAATGCATAAACACTAAACTATGGGAGTTGTGAGCAAAGGGGGCCCTCCCTCACTCACAAGCCCTTCAAATTAGAAGAGCTTGCTCACTGAAGTAGATAGAACATATAATATTGTATTAATCTGAAAGAGATAAAGTCGAGTATAATCTAATATATACAGTCTTAGATGAAGCCAACCCAACAACCCCCTATCATAAAACTAAAACATAATTTATACATTTACGAAAGCCCAAATATGGCTCAAAGTAAGGAAGACTACTAATCTAAGCCATCAACGAAAAATCCTGTTACAAAATATTGAATTTAGCCATACTGGGTCTAATCCATGACTAAAAGCAAGGATTAGATGAAATTCGTTACATGGTTGTAGCTTTCCTCCAAACGACCAATGAAAGAAGGTTTATGAATATGGGCGGTATCATTGGCATATCCAAAATGACCAATACAACATCATCCATATGTGATATATTCCCCACAAAACCCATGTTCCCGTTTGACTTAGATATTCGTGGAACATAGATATCTGCCAATGTTGTTGTAGGAAATCCGGGCGGTTGTAGGAATTCTGTGGCTGCAGGAATTCCAGAGTGTTTGCAGGAAATAGGATCGCACAACTGTCTGCATGAATTACTGGCCAGCTTCTGAATCAAAACAAATCTACATAAGAACTCTAGATTAGTTGGCAAGGTAATTAAATAAAGAACAACTAGCTGTAAGGAATACTTAAAGTTAAGGTAAAAGACGTTTTTTCATGTTAATTTGCATACCTTCATCTTACGATACCCTTTTTGGAAAAAACCTAAGTATTATAACCAAAATAGGCATAATAGGGGTTAAATATAGTTCAAAATGGGAGAGGTAAATTATGGAAAAGGGTGTCAAAATTGGGCAAAACCAAGCCCTAACAATAATTGTATGTTCGATTGGGATTATGTCATTTAGAATGAATTAGCTTTTTAGTTACATAGATTACCTAAGAACACTGGGTTCTTTATTATTCAAGTTTCTAGAGGAACTAATGCAGTTCTAGTATCCTATATTGTGGAAGCATTAGGCTTCTTTAATTTTTGCTTTATTTAAGATGTGTTTGTGAGACAAGTGTATAACATGGTAACTAGATAAGAACCACCTCAAATATCTGTAGAGGTTGAGGCTTTCTTACTTCAAAAGGGGGGTTTTGAGGAAAGAGAAAGCAATACAATTAGATAGATTTATGGTTTTAATAGGCCGTTGCTTTTGTGAATATTTGTTCTAGATAAGTATTTTGTTGTTGAAGTCTGAAGGCAATATCGTCATTGGCTATCTATATTTGAACAGAAAAAGAAGAGACAATTGATTTATTTTCTGTATACTGTTGGAAAAGTGGTTGTGAAGAATATGGTTCATACTCTCATTTTTGCAAAGTCTTTGGATGCTTTCAACTTAAGTGAAGTTGAAGCTATTAAAGGCTTTGATAGAGGAAGATATTTCACAGATCACCTTGAGTCTATGAGATACAAGAACTTGTTTTCGAGAAGTAGAGAGTAGGGTGAGCAAATCCAGAGTGTTGATAAAAAAATGCTAGCAAATGTTGGACAAGTTACTGAAAAAAAGATCATTGCGATGGGAGAAAGACCTAAGAAAAGAGGCGTAAACCATGTGGGGAAATATCAATCTTGCACACATAGTATTAGTGCCACTTCATCTACTAGCAAAAAAAGAAAGAGAAGTAATGGAAGAAAAAACTGGTGGCCAATAGGCTATTAGGTGGCGAGGTTAATGAAGGGCATCCTCATAGAGAAACTCCAGAAAGAGAACATATTGTTGAATCATTTAGATCCAAGAGGGCACATGAAGCAGAGAGTATTAAAGAAATGATGGACATGGAATTTGATAGCGTTGTACTACCTAATTAGGTTAGTGCTTCTTTGCAAGAAAATCAGAAAATAATGGAGGAAATTGCTAAAGAGGACATTAGTGTTTTGTGACTTTGCAAGATGCAAATTATGATATGGGCCATAAGAGATTGAAGATTGAAATAATATAACTTTCCGACAAAACCATTGTTGATAAGACATAATTAAATTTTGATATGTCTTTGGTTGCAATGCCTAGGTTGATCAAATTGCATTAAGATGGCGGTGAAGCAATTGCAGGTTCTGTTGGTCGATGACAAGAAAAAAATCAAAAGTTGAAGGAAAATATAAAGGAGGTAGAAAATGCTCTAAGCGTGGGTCCTTTTCCGAAGACTCCATTAGCGACACCTAGCTGATATAATAGGTTATAGAAACCTATCAATCTTCTGAGTGCAATGAAGTCATATATCATTAATAATATATCCGAAAGTTTGCAGATCATTTAATCTACATGACAAGTTGCTTTTGATATTTTACATTTAAAGCAAAGAACAAGGTATTTTGTCAAACTATTCAATAGGAGGGAGACAAGGAATTCATTGATAGTGACCTATTAAATTTTGGTCAAAAGCTTGATTCACTGTCCAAACTAGAAAGAGATAAACAAGGACTGTCTAATGTTGATAAGATGAGGCAGATCAAGGATGCATGGTCCAAGAAAATTAGAACATTGGAAGAGATTATTTTTGAGTGTGGAGAAATAGAAAATTAAAGATCAGATGCATATTTCAAGGCAGTAGTGATTATTTAGAATTTAAATGGTTCATCTATGACACATGAATTTAGATTAGTTGCAAAGGAGAAGATGATGGTTGATTTGGAGAAGTTGAAACAATCACAGACAACAAAGTTCGATGATATAATTGATTTTAGTGTAGAGGAAATTAGCAAATGGCTAATTACTTTTGCTTCTATTAACAAAGAGTACTTTACCTAAGTTTTGTAATTGCAACAAGAAGTAAAATAAATTGAAGAGGAGATATTCAATGAATGTGTTAAGAAGGACATTACCACTGCTCCGATGAAAGAATTCGTCAAATCTAAAGTGAAGGAATTCGTTGTAGGAAGCTTGATTGCGAGAGATAACTGGGAGATGAAGAGTATTAGACTCTAGTTTTGCATATTGTAAGTGTTTTAATGCAATGTAATGTTTGTTTTTTCCATCAAAGAATTTAACTATTTAGATCTTATGGATGCATTATGATGGAATCTTCTAATTTCTAAATGAAATTCCTTGTTATTTGTTACAGATGACTTTTGGAGATTCCATTTGATGGGATTGCAATCACACCTATCATGTGGACACCTGTGCAATTGAACTATTGGCATTTTCATAAGTGATTTATGCATCATAGCCTATTTTTTGAACAATGTCTTTGTGATCATAACTTATTTTAATTCTTATTACTATTTTTTCTATGTTTGCTAATTATGTAAACAATTTTTAGATAAAATTTGACATGGGATGTTGAATGGACCTGATTCCTTTAACGTTATACAAAAAACAATATTTGAACAATTGTTTACCAGTATTTCCTTTGCGATTTTATATATTATCCATTGTTCTTTAATGTATAATAATTAAAATTCATTTATGTTTACTCTGTTATAATACTCGAACTTTTTACTAGTTTTTTTTTTTTGTAAGCTTGGTAGGACTACATATTCATCATGTCCAAATTCTCACCCCAATCGGGGGGGGGGGTAGAACAAGATTTGAACCCAAGACTTCCAGTTTAGTGAGAATTCATTTCCACGACCATTTCCAATTGAACTACCCCAAGCAGACCAAAATTTTTACTAATTTTTCAATAATTCTTAGATTATGTTTTACATGTGAAGTTGTATCTTTTGCATTTGTTGTCACTAGCATTTAAATTTAAATACAATTCACTATGTTGATAACTATTGAGGGCTGTTAGGCTAGAAAGCATTACTATTCTATTGCAATTGCCTTTATTTATGAATGCATGTAGAAAAACAAAAATGGCACACATTAGTGTTTCATTGTATGCAATTTTCATTATGCCTAAATTAGGATAAGAGTTTCGATAATGTAGGAGAAACTGCTTGGTGTGAAAGCTCTGCGCAGTAACATATGATCATAATAATAAATAATAATAATTATACGTTGAACTATGAGATCTTCATTTTGCAATGGTCAATTGTAAACCAGTTTCTGTGAGTGATTTTCTTATAGACATATATAATTTGTTTGCTTAAAGAAAATAAGTTTTTAAATAAGATCTACTAAACATAGAAACTTGTTTTATTGTTGGAAGCTTATTTTTATGTGAAGTCCATAGTAAATCTTATGTTGCAAGTCATAAAAGTTACATTAATCAATTGTAAATGAGTATTTATTAAATGTTCATGGATATAGATCTAGCCGTGCGAAAGTGGTTGTGAGCATGCGAAGGCTTCACAAGGAACAAATGCATTTGCAGAATTAAGTATTTATATAACTCATGCTATATGTAGAAACTTGTTTCAGTGTGAGCTTTATTAATTAAATGATATTATTTTATAATATATTTTACCATTTTCAAAAATAAATAAATAATAATAATGTTGTTGCTGTAGTTTTGCTAGTAATTGTAATTAATGCGGGAGGCATATATTGCATATGGAAAAGAGGTGTAATTGCAAAATTATGTTATGTAAAAGTGGGAAAAAAGAGAAGAAAAGAAACACAGAAAATAAAACGCTTTCATTGTGCGGAGTGCGGCTTTTCCATTTTTGTATATAGTATAATGACATTAACCATTTGACACCCATTTGCCGAAATGCACCAATCGACACAGAATAAAAATATACATGCTATTACCTCCACATTGACATCGATATAATAATGGATGCAAGTTTTGACAACCTTAAGCTAGCTGTCATTGTTAGAAAAGGTTCACATTTAATTTTTTTCATACATTAGCTGATTTGCGAATTTCGAGATTTGATTTTTAAACTATTTTTGCTATTTCTCGGCAACTTCTATTTCATATTTTTTAATTTCATTTTATTTTGTAAAACATATTTCACACGCAGAATAGTAACATGTGTCGAAAATGGAAAAAGGCATAGAATTTAGCACTATCAACAATTATTATGGTAGTGAAAAATCCTGCAGTTTGACAACTGTAATCCAATTTCCAAAAACCAATTGTGCCTGATTTTATAAAAATTGTGTCAGAATTTCTACCATTTTTTGGCCAGAATTGTGGCGGGTTTAGATTATACGATTTATTTATGCTATTTGTCGTAAATGTAGATTTTTCTCTACCGAGTTGCTATATATTAAAAATGTCCTGTAGAAGGGATTTCATAGACAAAATAGTAACATGTGGTGATTGTTTAGCATATCGTTGATCTATACCTATAATACATTGAAAGCGTTGATGGTTGACAAAAAAATTTCAAAGTTTGCGGCATAAATGGCTTCAAGGGGAAGGAAAGAAGCTATTTACATTAATACTATTAACTCACTTGCATTTATTGATCAAATATCTCAGTGGTCGACTACGCATGAGCGATATGTGAATTTGCATGTGATTGAGAATAACAATGATAATATCTGGTTTACCAGAATAACGAATGTTGCATGCATTCCAGAGGTATTTGATTTTAGTGAAATAGTTTATTTATGCACATATAAGTTGATTTGGAAACACAACAATTAGAATATAAACCAAATATACTGGTATTTCTTTGAGTGTGAAGACATTTAGGTGGGTATTGAAGCTATCGGTTCTGAATATGTTGTTAGATTTTCAAAATTCAAATAGATTTATAGTATCAGAGGAAAATGGCTTAAATTTTTTATAGGAGTTCGCTTTACTAGATTTTGAGGTTCCTTCTAATATTTCCTCTCTATATATCACTTTGTTTAGAAAACTGTTCAGAGAGTTTTGTTGGTTGTATGCACATTTAATGGGCCTAAAAACTGCAACCACTGCGCCAAGTTCCATTCTCTATGTGCTCTATTAATCATATAAAAAAATTGTGTATTCGACTGCGCTGATCTTATTTAAAATGAACTTTGTTTTCAGTTAGTAGATTTGCAGAAGATAAATAAGTTTTTCATGATGGGATATTTGATAACAACCCTCATTTCAAGTGACACTTTTGATGAGTTACCATATAATCCTAATTTTAGTGTTGACAAAGAACCAATGCAGTTCTGATATCTCATATTGTGGAAGCAATAAGCTATTTCATATTTTTGTCTAATTCAAGATATTTGATTAAAAAAAGTTATTTTCATGATAACTAGATGACAACCTCGTCGAATATTTGGTGAAGCACAAGTTTTCCACTGGGGGATATACATACATGAAGAAAGAGCAAATAATATGGTTATTCAAGTTTATGGGTTTCGAGGTAAACCATTATTGCTTCCAAAAATTGTTATGCACATGTATTTAGTTGCCGAAACCTATAGACAATATTATGATTGGCAGATTAAATTTGAATAGAAAAATAAGAAACACTTTATTTCTTTTCCATTTATCGTTGGCTGAGTAACCATGAAGAATGGAAGTCAACTTGCAGAGTTTGTGAGGTCTTTGCATTGTTTTAATTTAAAAGAAGATAAAGGCTTGCGAGATGTTAATCCAGAAGGTCTATTTGTTGGACATCTAGCTTTGATCAAATGAGAGAGATTATTGACAAAATTTGAAAGTGAAAGCGAAAGAATCACAATATTGCAAGCAATAATGAAGAAGGATCAATGACTATTAAAGAAATTGTTGAAGAAGCAAGTATTAGTAGTGAAACAAGGCATAAACAAAGAAGCATAAAATCTACACAATATTTTATTTTCATACTCGAAACTTCTTTGCCTTCATCTTCAATTGAAAGAAAATAAAAAGATATTGTAGTTGCACAACTAATTTGTTGAGAAATATATAGGGTAATAGTTCAGATGATTTCTCTTTCTATGATAATTGCTTGTGATATCATTTTACTTTTTCTTACTTATTAACATCTTCTCTTATTATTACGTTTGTTTATCATTAAACAAATACCAAGAACAAGAAGAATAATAAGTACACAAGATATACGCTACAAGCTAGGGCCAAAACCTCTCCTCTTGAGAGGAAAACCTATAAATCTCTTCTCTTCTTATAGATTCTTCAATTGATGAATTCTAAGACCTATAGACCAAGACAAATACCCTTCCAAGACCAAGTCTGACCTCTCTTGATGATGTTCTTCCTTTGTCCAAGTCAAGCCTAGTCAAATCTCTTCCAGTAGCACAACTTTGACCCCCAACTTTAGAATTTCGGCCTCTACTATAGGTCTGAAAATTTCGATCCCGAACTACTGCTACTACATCCACATATGTGAGTGTAATTTAGCTTTCCAAGGCCTCCCAATAACTTCACTTTCTTTGATTCCTTGTCTATTGATAGAAGGTGATCTAGTAGGCCCTTCTTCTAACAAATTTGATCCTCTCTCAGTAAATAGATAATTTCGACCTTGAAGCCGCAAACCATGGCCTTCCTTCTTTGCATGTGTGAGATAGAATTAGCCCAGAAAATTCTTCCTACGTCCTCTTCCTTCTTCACTAGCCTTTTTCTACTCCTCCTTTTCTTGAATGAGACGTGAAGTGAATATGTCTCAAGGAGGTCAAGTTCCCTCCTTTATATAGGCTTCTTAAGGTGGATGTGTCTACTCAAAATAGGTCGAGTTCTAAGCTACTAGGATGAATTGGTTTTGAAGGGTATTTTTAACACTTTTAATTAAAAAAATAATTTTCTTTACAAGTTACAATGTGCCTGATGGGGTCTTCAACTTATGAAAATGACTCTTTTTACTTCTTTAACTAGGAAAAACCCTATAAGCACTTAATGGGTGGTTGAACTGTAAAATAAAATAACTTGAGCATGAATCCCATGCTCCAAAAATAGAAATATTACTTTTTGTTTCATTTTACAAAATACAATAATCAAAATTACATTTCATATTTATGAAGACCGAACCTAGTTACACATTTTTCAACACTCCCTCTTAACTAGGGAGGTATTCATAAATGGTACATGGACATTCTCAATTTGAATATATCTCATAAGAAGAGTCAGATTGGTAACCCATTTGTTTAGCATCATAACAACCAAAATTATCACATAGCAAGGCCATGACTAACAACTCTATCTCTCCACAAGATTAGATCACAATGCTGGTGAGACCAATGATTTATCGACACCATCATCATTGTCACTCAAGGCACATACCCCACCTGAGTTTTCTTTCTCAGACTATTCTTATCTTGAATAGATAATCCTCAAAGAATATTTGTCCTCGACTACTCTTATCTTGGATGCCCCACCTCATCCTCAAAGAGTATTGGATGTTAGATCTTTACTCAATCCTCCATCCTATCTTCCCAAGTGAAGACAAGAATGATGTGTCTATTTATCCCTCTCAAATAGGGATGATATATCAACCAAACCAAGCTTGTCTCTCTAATATACAAGCTTCTTATTAGGAAGAGATTTTGTCAATATGTCAACTACCTTCTCATCGATGGAGATATACTGTAGCTACAACACACCATCTTATATTGGCTTCCGAATGTAGTGATACTTTTTGTTTATATGATTTATCTTTCCATGAAACACTGGGTCTTCATACAATCTTATACAACTGGTGTTATCACAATATATCACTATAGGGTCCATTGGTCCTTCAAACAAGTTGGACAACTTCCTAAACTTGAATGCTTTTCTACTTACTTCCTAGGCTACAATATGTTCAGCCTCAATACTACTTAAAGAAACTGATTCTTTCTTTCTTCTCATCCATGAGATCATGGAGGATACCAAACTAAAACATCCTCTTGTAGTTCTCCTTCCATCCTTATCACTACCTCCCCAGTCAAAATCTATATATCCAATCAAGTGGACAACATTCCTCCTTTCATATTTTAGGAAATAGTGGATTGTAACTTGCAGGTATCTCATAACATGTTGGGATGCTATCCAATTATCATGCTTCATCTCTACTTGGAACTAAATGAGAAAATTTACTACAAAACATATGTCTCGTTGAGTATTCACCAAGTACATCGGTTAGGCAATCAATTTCCTATATCGGTCGGATCCTTTGTAGATGTCTTAGTCACTTCCTTCTTAAAAGAAAATAGTATATCCCATACTTCTTTGATGCCCTTCTTGAGTTGAATTTCCACCTTCGTACACTTATTTATAAACTTCTTTAGTGTAGTAAATATCTTCATTACGCCCTTACCCAACCTTAGTTCTAATACCATGTTGAGAAATCTATAGGGCAGTAGTTAGGATGATTTCTCTTTCTATGATATTTGCTTGTGATATATTTTTACTTTTTCTTACTTATTAACTTGTTCTTTTATTATTATGTTCATTTATCATCAAACATATACCAAGAACAAGAAGAAAAATAGTACATAACTACACAAGATATAGGCTACAAGCCAGGGCCAAAACCTCTCCTGATGATGTGCTTCTTTTGCCCAAGTCAAACCTAGTCAAATATCTTTCAACAACATAACTTCAACCCCCAACTTGTAGTGTCTATTGAGGAACGAAACACATAGAACCTGGTACTGAAAGAAACAATAAAGATGTTGGAAAATGATTTAAATATAGGTCCTTTGTTAATGACTCCAATCAGAATACGATCTCAACAATCCCCAATTCCCACAACTAGCACATCTCATGGATCTATTGGAGCATTGCAATTGATTAATGCAGTCAAATGTCATATAGTCACTAATATACGCCAAAGATTAGAAATCATTGAGCATGTATGGCAGAAAAATTCTATTTTTCTATGGTTAGCACAACAAATCAATTCATTTATTGATTTTATTACAAATAATGTTACCAAAGACACACATTTCGTCAACAATGACTTATTTTGGATTTCAGATTACTGTGGTGTGGTTTCTGAGAGGAGTTCGGATTTTCCACAGTGCCCATTTTTATATGTCGACGTTTCGAGTCTAAACCCAGAGTCATCATCAGGACTATTGTACGTAGAAAAGAAGGAAAAGGGTTTGGTATAAATATGAAAGAGGTTAGATGTACAGATAGAATGGCCGACTCACTGATTGTTAATTATAATTTTA
>APFE031081072.1:0-10770 GCA_000404065.3 Pinus taeda | reverse complement strand
ATTTATCTTTAATATTCTTTTGTCTAAGGTTTCTAATGAGCATCAAAATTAATTTATTATATTTTCTCAAAGGTTATTTTATTCATCTACCAGGATGTTTTGTTAAGATACCATAGGGAGTAAGTTATTTTGTTAGTTATCAAGCTAGATACTGGGGTCCATATATAACCTAGTTACCAAATTTTAATTTTTATAGAGAACTAATGCAATTATTCCCGGGGGTGAGCAAGGAGTTCCAATTTTTGTTGATTTCCAAGCCTCCATCCCTATTAAGGTTTCGAGGATGTTTTATGATTTCAATAGCTTCTCTAACCTTACGTTTGAAATGATGATGTTCATTAGCAATGACCTTGACGTCTTCATATGAATAAATAATAAATATGAATAATACTATTAATAATAAAAATTATAATAAGACAAATAATAATATTAATATAATTAAATTAATCCTAACATAAGAAGTAAATCATTAATATTAAATATAAAATAATAAGTAATAAAATAAAATAAAAATTATATATAATAATATAAATAAAGATTAATTAAACTATATAAGTAATAAGTTAATAATAATAACAATAAAAACACTAAAATTGAATAAGGAATAGTATTAGATATATATAATGAAAAAATAGGTAATAATAAAAATGAGGATTGTGAATAATATGATTATTAATAATAATTTAAATAATAATTAATAATAATAATATTAATAAATAACTATATATTTTGATTAATAATAAAATTAATTATTAATAATATAAACAATGAAAGTTGATGTTTAAATAATAATAAATCTATTAAAATTATAATTAACAATCAGTGAGTCGGCCATTCTATCTGTGCATCTAACCTCTTTCATATTTATACCAAACCCTTTTCCTTCTTTTCTCCGTACAATAGTCCTGATGATGAGTCTGGGTTTAGACTCGAAACGTCGACATATAAAAATGGGCACTATGGAAAATCCGAACTCCTCTAAGAAACAATGACTTATTTGATTTTGGTCAAAATCTTGAATTTCTATATGATTTGGATAAGAAAAAAAAAGAATTGCTAAATTCTAATAAAATGAGGAAAATCAAAGATGGATAGTCCAAAATAATAAGTACACCAAAAAACATTATTTCTGAATGTAAGAGAATCAAGAATATAAGAAGTGATTTGTTTCTAAAGGCCATGCAAATTGTTAAAGATTTAGATGGTCCATACATTATACAAAATTCTGAACTGATTACAAAAGATACACTAACATTGGAACTGGAAAAGAGAAAACAGTCAATGACAAAATTGTTTGATGTTATAACTAATTTTACTGCAAAAGAAATTGAAAAATGGGTAGTTGACTTTGTCATTATTGATGGTAGGAAATCTGTGTTAATCGCTCAGTTACAAGAGGAGGCAATGGAAATCAAAAAGCAATTATTTGATCAACATATGAGGCTAGAGATTATAATGGAACCAGTGAAAGAATTCATTGAGGCTAAGTTGAAGAAATTGGTTCAAGAGGCCATGCATTCAGGAGGCAACTGATAATTAAACAATCAACCTATATGCTTTCACAAATTGTAAGTATCCTTAAATATTTGCATATTTGTTTTCAGTTTACTAGTATTCAATAATCATGATTTGTTAATTTCACTGATGTCACATAGTCTATTTGCTGAATGCAATTTCTTGCTTTCTTTTGTAGCCTGTTAGCGCTCAAATCTACCTTAGGCTGAAATAAGGTGAGACTCAAGGCCACATCAATCCACGCTCAGCCTCGTAGCTAGCCCTACGAGGACAGGAGAGGACTCTCTCCGGGTCAATCTCGGCAAAAGATAATCAACGAGGCCCGAGATGACTGAATTGATGACTAATTTTAGGCTAGGTATTAAGTACAAAGAGTTTAGAATTGATTTTTGAAGGTTTTGTTGAATTCAAGGGAAAGGCAAATTTGGGTGCAGGGACGAGGCATAATTTTTGCAGAGGTCTACCTGGGGCAAGATAGGCGATTGTTTTGATGCCTTAAAGTAAGTGAGATGGGTAGATTAGACTGGTGAGGAGCTAAGGAGAGCAAGGAAGTCTCAAGGATTCTCCTTAAACTAAAGAAAACATAGAAAATTAAACAAATTTAAAGGCCGAGCATAATGAGTTCATGGATTCTACCTTAACACTTCATTTGTTTAATTACAAAAGACTAAGTAAAGAAAATGGTACACATACACAACTTACAAGTACTGAGAGAAACACACCATCAACACATAAAGCCACATGAATCCCAAATAGTGCTGCAAAACCCTGGTCTTTCCTTTACCAAAATGCAGATAAGATATGTACAATATAGTCTCAAGCTATTCCCAAGAGTCCAACCTCTCCTATTGAATGAAAATTTACATATATAGACCAAGCTATCCTCATTCCCTCACCTCTAGGGGTAGAGCTCCTCCTTCTAGGAGCAGTTTGAACAAATTCTAAACATGGAGCAAGAATCTAGATGACCAAACAACCTACCTCTAAAAAGAAGGAAACTGATTCATTACATTAATTTCTTGCTAATTTGTGAATGAATCATCTAGAAGAAGGAAGATAAGTGCCATGTTACCTTACATACATCAAATTACATCATGTTGGGTCAAAAATTACATTAAAGAGTGAAACTGGTGAAAACTAGCTGAATTCCTGAGCTGAAGGTGAAAAACTGGGCAAAAAACTGTATGCGTAGCGCCCCTGATCCCTATGCGTATCGCACATTTGAGCCTGTCTTTGGGGCACTTTCCAACATCCAATTTGAGCTCATGATAGCTTTTTGGAAAGCCCTGGATGTTTACTTTCCAACCCAAGTGGAATTTTCCAATTTGGAGCTCATTTCCCCCCTCAAAAATGAATTATGCCGGAGGTACTTCCTGCTGTTGGAAAAGGTGGCATCAAGGTGGTTTTCATGATGTTTTTGGACATTTTGACCATCTAGATCTCAATGAAATGCTTCGGAAATGGATGAACATGTGTATTTCTTCATGAAAAATCCAAAACTACAAGCCATTTGTCATTTGGACCTCCCAATCTTCAGGGTAGCGCGCTGTGCGCTATGCGTAGAACCAAAAAACCTGTTTTGCAAGCCAAAAATTTTGAAACGAAAAAATTTTCTCCAAATTTGCCCAAATTTGGAGTGAAGACCCTCCATCATGTATCATGCTCAACTAATGAAGCCTCGGCCAAAACTCGAAGTGGATCAGGCCTTTTGCGTTGTTTTTGCACTTTGCTCAAACGCCTCTTGAGGATCTTCATTCTCGCTTTGCAAACATGCATGCGAGCCCAATAGTGAGTCTTCATGTGGCGAAGCATGTCTTTGTCCCTATTTTCCTTCACCAACAACTTCTCCAAATGAGTGTTCACCCGGATGAGAATTGATTCCCGATCAATAGGTCTCAAATCACCGGGTCTCCTTCGGGCCAATTCCTGGTCTTCGCGGATCTTCCGCAGCTCATAAAGTTCATGCTCATCTTCCAACTGTTTGTTGCGCTGCTCCAAATAGTTGATCACCCACTTAGCCATATGCAATTTCTTTTGCAGTGACTCATTCTCGGCCCTTTGTTCTCGGATGATCTCCTTTAGCTCGGAGCTAAGAGAGCTAGCATCAACATCAATGGTACCCATATCCTGACCTCCTGAAGGACCCTCATCAATCATGGGTCTCTTGCCCCTGTCCTGAATCTGTACCTGTGTTGAAGATGGAGGCGAGACCCCTTCCACATGATGTGGAGATAATACTGGCTGTGTTGATGATGTCAACGAGACCCCTTCCACCCCAGGTGGAGATAATACTTGTCATGCGGCTGCAAATAAGGCCCTGTGGCCTTTTTGATATGTCACATATACTGGAGCATCAACATGCTCGGTCTCAGGAATGTCAAACTGCTGTGAAGGCCCTCCCTCATCATGAACTATCTTTGGTGGTGGCTGAGGCGCTGTGAAAAGGTCACGAGAAATAAAATCCTCCCATGTAATGCCCTACTGTGCCAGCTGATGAATCACCACGATCTTGATCAATGCATAATGATATATGCTCCTATGCTGATGTGCTGGGCTCTTCTTTTGCACTAAAGGCACCATCCTCTCTATGTTGCGAAACATAAAATATGGGATGCTCATCAGACGCACCCTTGTAAAATGCATCAACAAACGGACATGGTATGCATAAAGACGCGAGAATCTGCCCTCACAACTGAAATACCGGATGATGAGTTTCATCAAAGGTGCAAACCGATCATTCAGGTAGTGGAAAGGAAAAACTCTGCTCAAGTGCCTCATATACCCTGGTTTAATATATGGCTCATAATATGATTTCTCTAGCTATTGACGCTTATTCCATTGCTCCAGGATATTTGGAATTCCCGTGGCCTCTGCAATGGTCTCTGGTGACAAAATGAAATTAACTCCAGCAAGGTTTACATGGCCATCATGTAAATGGAGAATAAACAAGCGAGCTAATTCACGATGATGCTGAAACTGTGAAATTAGCTCACAAAAATGATAGCATGACTGATGGCGAAAGCAATCCATGGCAAGTGGGCAAGCCTACAATTGTACCATAGAAATGGGCTCTTCTCTAAGATGTTTACCACCTTTGCCACCTCTGCGAGGTATTTGTGGTACATTTCCCTCTGTGGTGGAATCACTGTCATTTTCCTGCTCATAAGATGATTCTGTATCTGACATGGTTTTGAGAACAAAATAGTTGCAATAGGAGGAATGCAATATGTACGTTGTAGGTGTGACGAAATCCCAATTTCAGTGTATCCTAAAAAAACCAACTGAAGTATCATAAAAGTTATGCCATAATGGATATTTTGTTTGGTATATTTGGGCACAAAACAGTCACAAAGATATTTTGGTATGAAGTGCTGCTGGCTCAAAGTTTTCAAATGGGCAAGGAGCTATATTTTACCAAGGAAAGGGAGGAAAATCTTCATCAATTACTCACATGCCTTTTAATACCCTATACAAAGTTTTAATACCCTTTACAAATATTTTGATAAGGGCCTAGGGTTTGATTTGTTTTCTTACACCCAACACACCACTTCCACTCTTCAAACATACATTAGACAATATTCAAATTGATTGATTGAGTCAAAGAAACACCTACTTGCAGCTTCAAAGGTGATTTGACACGTTTTAGGCACATAAACTTAACGCTGGAATGGGTGTGTAGCGCACAAGTTCAATGTGTGGTGCACTTCCCAGTGTGTAGCGCCTATGTAAATTAACACAGGATGTGCACACCGAATGCGTAGCGCACCGCCCGGTGCGTAGCACGCAAGTTCTATGCGTAGCGCGCACCTTCAACTCTGCCTCAAGGGTTTGTAACTTGGTTTTTAACCCTCCAATCTTGAAAATGCTCTTGCTCTGATATGCGGTGAACCAAAAAGACTTGTTTCACCTTATATACACCCAAAATATCTAATTTGAATAAATTGACTTCAAAAAACCCACTTTGTAAAGTTTGGGCACTTTCACTTTTGGCCTATTAATACAATGATGCTTTTTTATTTTCTCATGCTTTTCTGAGGTTTGGACTGAAGTTCTTTGTTGATTTTTGTTTGCAGGGATAGCTGTAATATGCTCTGGCAAAGGAGATCAAGGCTGCACTTGAAGAATTGAGGAATTGAAAATTTTGAGAATTTTTTACAAAAATGAGATGGCGACTTATCTTCAAAATGGAGTTTTGAAGAGAAGTCTTAATTCAGCTATACAATGATAAAAATTATTGAAATGATGATCTATCAAAGACATCCCTCTGGTCTGCTGGTCTTCTAAGACTTTTTAAGACAAAATTGACTCAACCCTAGACCTAAACCTAAAAATTTAAAAAATGACTGTAAATGACTTGTGAAGCTTTATGACTTAACCTGAACTAGCAGTGGCATGCACGAGGGGAATGAATGAGACAAACCACTCCATCAGAGTTATGGCATGCCTAACGAAATGCAACTGATCAAAACGGACGGGACACCTAATCATGAAATGCAAAAGAGCTTTGATCTTTGACGGAGGGATAACTAGACCGACTCTAACATTGGCTCCAATGGGGATGGTAGCTCCTTGGAGATGCCAAGAACCATAAATCTATGTAAGAGCTAGACAGTGCCTTCACTCATTAGGCGATGGAGTCATTATTGCAATACACACTTTGAGAATTTGACTAAAAAACCAAAAACTGCTTTGACCAAACTAGACTCGAAACTAAAAGATTTGGACAACTGACTTGACAAACTCAGACTAACTAACCTTCATTTTCAGAATTATAGCCTTCACCTCAGGCCCCAAACTGAAGATGATAAGTTAGTTTACATGTGCAATAGAACAAAGTAAAATGATATGTATAATGATGATGAAATGAGCAGAAAAATACTCAAAAGTAGTATCTCTTTAACAGCCGACCATTAATCAGCCCTCCAGGACATTCATCTCCATTCATCTCCTTGAGAAGGAAAGAGTTTTGGTCACGATATGCTGCAATCTTGTAAGGACCCTTCCATAAATTTTCAAATTTTCCATGCTTTCCCTTGTCTTCATGTCGAGCATCCCATCTCAAAACTACCTCATCTAGCTGAAATGTGTCCGCCTTTGCTTTCCAGTCATAAATATTTTTGATGCGCTCCTGCAGCTTGCAAGTGTTTTCAAATACCTCCTCCTATGTCTGCTGTAAATGAATCATTTGATTAATCCTTCTCTGCATAGGATCTTCCTCACTACCCGCTTCTTGAAGCAATTTGACTACCGGGACAGCAAGTGAAGTAGGAAAAACCGTGTCTATTCCGTACACCAACTCGAAAGGAGACATGCCAATAGACTTTTTCTGACTCACCCTATCAGCCCATAGTGAATTTATCAACTTCTTGTGCCAGCCCTTTTTACTGATTTCCAACAATTTCTTAATGATATTGACCAAAGATTTATTAGATGACTTCGCCAATCCATTTCCTTGAGGGTGGTATGCGGTTGAATGTCCCAAGCTAATATTGTACTTATAACAAAACTCAATCATCCTTTTTGACTTAAATACTGCTGCATTATCCATGATTAACTTACTTGGACATCCAAAACGTGACAAAATATTGGTTTCAAGAAAAGAAATAATTACCGCATCCGTAGCTTGTCTAGTGGGAATTGCTTCAATCCATTTTGTGAAGTAGTTCGTGGCCGTCAACATCCATCGATGTTGTCCTTATGATGTCGGATGAATTTCGCCGATGAAATCCAATCCCCACTGCTAAAAAGGTGCGCTGACTTCGATTGGTTTGAGAGGCAAAGGCTGGAGCTTCTGCTTTCCTTGAAAAATTTGGCATTCGTGACAATTTTTAACAACCTTATATACATCTGAAAATAATGAAGGCCAATAATAGCCTGCCCTTAGAATCTTGTTTTCCATGGTCTTCCAAAACAGATGACCTCCACAGTCCCCTCTATAAAATTCTTCCACAATTCTTTTGGCTTCCTCCTCTACCAAACAATTCAATAACATTCCACCAGGGTCTTTCCAAAACAATGTTGAATCTAGTATGCAAAATTTTGCAGCTTTCAATTTCAAAGTTCTACTTTTGTTTCTAGGCATTCCGGGAGGTGAAGACAAATGTTGAAGTACATATAAAATGTCGGCATACCAAGGAGAAGAGAGAAACATTTCAAATACCTGAAAAGATGGATTCTCCTCATCTTCATCGGACATGGAAGCAATCAAATTTATGTCTAGGACTTGCAAATTTGTTTCATCCATTAGCTTGGCGAGTCCTTGACCTTTGATCAACTTGGTGGGTTTAATCTCTACATCATACTCTAACAACGCAGCAATCCACTTACCCCATCTGCCTTCTGGATCTACCTATACTAAAATATCTTTAACTGCTACATTAGGAACATAAGCTAGAATATGGGAATGCAATATATACACACGAAAATCTTTCAAGGCCTTTACAAGCGCAAGTGATTGCTTCTCAATGATGTTATATTTCAATGCTCCATCTCTTATAATCCGACTAAAAAAAGCAATGGGATTTTCAACACCTTCCCTCTTTTGCATTAATACCGCTGCCAAAGTGTGCTCAGAAGAAAATGAGAACAAAATAAAATCCTGAGTGTAGTCTGGGATGATCAAAATAGGAGCTGAAGAAAGAGATAACTTCACTAAATTAAATTATTTCACTGCCTCTTCGGTCCTCTTTACCTGACTGTCCTTTTTTTAGCATGCTCGTGATTTCCCTAAGATGTTCTGCTAGATTTGGAATGAAGCGACGCAAAAAATTCAGTTTACCATTGAAGGACTGTATTTCTTTCTTGTTTCGGGGATGTTCAATTTGCTGAATGGCTTCAACACGTGTAGGGTCAATATGGATGCCATCTTCAGATATGATGTGGCCAAGAAGTTTGCCCTCATCCATGGCAAAAAGACTGTTTTTTGGATTCAGCGATATGCCATATTTTCTGCACTTGTGGAAAACAATTTTCAAATGATACAAATGTTCCTCATCAGAATTTGAAAACACGGTTAAGTCATCAAGATAAACAGCTAAAAATACATCTTTCTCATTGGCGAAAGCTACGTCCATTGCACGCTGAAAGGTGGCTCCTGCATTTTTCAAACCAAAGGGCATCTTTGCATAATGAAATGTTCCCCATGGAGTGGTGAACGTTGTCTTGTCACGGTCATCTTCATGCACTAAAATCTGATTGTATCCTGAACAACAATCGAGTAGTGACATCCTTGATGCTCCAACTACTCGCTGCAATATATGATCCATTTTGGGAAGTGGATAATTGTCTTTTAAGGACACCTTATTCAAATTTCTGAAGTCAATACATAAACGGATCTCACCTGTTTTCTTCCTTACGGGCACCAAGTTTGATATCCAATCTGAAAATCGGATAGGCACAATGATTCCTGACTTATACAATATGTTTACCTCTTTTTCGATTGATGGTAGCAGCTTGGGATTGATTCTCCTCAACTTTTGATGAAAAGGCTTCTGATTTGGCTTAATAGGAATAGTATGCTGAATGATATTTGTGTCATATGTTTTTAAATCCAAGTAATCCCATGCAAAAACATCAGAAAACAAAGACAACAATTTTACATATTCTTCTTTTACCTTTGGTGACAATGACCTTGATAGCTTTACCATCTTGGGATTCTCAGCTGTCCCAATGTTTACTTCTTCAACACCTTTTTCAGTCGGTCTCAATGTCGGTTTGCGGGCCACATCATCTTGGTCAAACAACTCCTCTAAAGGAATCAATCCCTTAGGAATAATGTTATCCTTAAGTTGCAGTACGTCCATTTGATTTATTTGTATATTATCACTGCCATCATCATGTTCAATATCTATTGAGGTATCCTTGAACTTAACCCTATTTTGCAGAAACTCATTGATCTCTTCATCATCTTGAAAGACTTGCCAACATCGCTGATTGTCTGGAACGGTGGGACAGTGTTTGACATGGATCTCAAACTTGTTGCTAGAATTCATCGGAATTTTCAAATTGCTTGCTGCCTTAGCAAGTCCATTAGCAACACCATTTTGTATGCGAGGCACACATGTCAAGGTATGATCAGAAAACAAATTCAAAATATCTAAGACTGCATTTCGATATGCCCTCATACGAGGATGCTTGGCCTAAAAATCACCCTTAACTTGCTTTATTACTAACTTGGAATCACCATAGACCGCAATCTTCTTTGCTTTCAGCTTTCTAAGAATCTTTAGGCCAGCAATGAGAGCCTCATATTCCACCTCATTATTTGAACAATCGAATGCTAGTTTATAGGAACACACTCTCACCTTGCTTGGAACTTTGTCTTGAGCGGAAAAAGGACTTCGAATCCACACACCAATACCAGCACCATCACTACCTACTGCGCCATCGAAATCCATGGTCCAAAGACCATATTCATCCTCCTCCAAGTGCTGAAATTGTAGTGCCTCTGATTTTTCTATTTGCTGCCCCTTTTCTTCAGCTGTTTGCTCCATAATAGCTTGCTTTTCTTCTCTTTCCTTTTGTAGAAATTCTCTGAAATTTTCAATGATCTTTGGTATATCTTCCGCTTGAACTAACTGACTATCTAGATCATTAAAACTATCAGCAAATAAAACAAAAGACTCCAAATCTGTATGTACATAATTTACAAGATAATTGATTAGCTTCTCTTTGCTAGTTATCATGTATTTCATCTTTTTCTCTTGATATAGCTTTCTCATTTGACCGAAGACTGGAATTGTGGCATAAGAAAAGTCTAACTGTAGAGTACCCTTCAACTTAGCTCCCCAAGATCTCGAAAGTAGCATACCAAAACGTGGAGGAATGTCCGCCACAACCACATCCATCAAGACATTCTTCGCTGGGATTTGGTCTAAGCTAACAACCAAATCTTTGATGAGCCAAATACATCTCACACGGCTGGAATCAAATGAATATAAATCATGATATTTTCTTGTTATGTCTTGTTAGTGTCGGTCTTGAGCCCTCCATCGGTGATCAAACAGCTCTTTGCATATGCATACGTAGGTGTCTCATTAGCATCAGTTTTGCATCCTGTTAGGCATGCCATAACACTGATGGAGGAGCTGGTCTTGTTCCCTTCTTGGCTTTGCTGGAATCAGGTCATATCACTTGAAAAACCTTGTGTCACACTTGTTTCATTTTTGTCTTGAAATTCCAAGTCTAGGTCTAGGGTTTCGGTCAAAATCATTGCCAGGTCATGAGTCAAAAGTCTGATGGTCTTCAGCAAGCCAG
>APFE031081057.1:171861-233823 GCA_000404065.3 Pinus taeda | reverse complement strand
CCCTGGTACGGAGGTTGGATAAATTGAGGTTGAGAGGTAACAACCGTACTTCCAACAGGCATCTGGACCGAAGTCTAGACCGTAGGTCCAGACTAAGGCACAGAGGTCTGAGGAACAGAGGTAGGAACAGTAGAAACCAGAACTGCTGATACTCCAGAAGAAGTTGGGGTGGATGAAGAAGATGATGTAGTAGCTGCAGCAGACGTTCGAGGCGGAGTACTAGGAGTACTAGGCCAAGTCTGAGAGATTACAGAAGATGCAGAAGACGAAGCCGTGGACTGGACGGGTTGCTGGGATGGACCAGCGGCCTGTCCAGGTTGGGTGGACGACTGCACATTCGGTTGCAACATCTGTGGATTCTGTGAAGGATCCCACACCAAATTTGTTCCAGGGTATTGACCTTGAGGATATGAAGGTCCATAACCAGGTTGAGGGTAAGATTGATAATACAGTTGACCTGAAGGCGGTTGATAACCTTGCGGTTGATACTGGCCTTGGGGTTGATAACCCTGGGGCACATACTGATACTGGGGTTGCTGACCTTGAGGTACGTAAGAATATTGACTCTGGGGCGCATATTGTTATGAAGGATGACCTTGGGGTACGTAAGAATATTGGGGTTGACCCTGGGGCACATATTGGGTCTGGGGTTGACCTTGAGGGATGTATTGTCCCGTAGGGATGTACTGCCCTTGAGGTTGCCCCCCAGGCGCAAATTGAGTACCCTGAGGTTGCCCCCCAGGCAGATATGAAGTACCCTAAGGTTTCCCCCCATGCGCATATGGAGTACCTTGAGGCTGCCCCCCAGGCGATAACTGACTGCCTTGAGTTTGACCTGACATCATCAGAATTTCTTCTGCACTCAACTGACTATTACCACTACTTCCAGATAATAACTTCTGCTCGAAGGGACAAGGAGATGCTCCTGAAAAAGTACCAAAAAATGGACTGATACCCAATAGGAACAGATGGACCGCCGTATAAATAGGCTTCCGGAGATGACGGACTAGACATATATACAGGAGTAGAAAAACCTCTAGGCGGAAAAGGAAAACGAGGTGGAGAAAAACTGACTGAGTTGTCCAAAAAATTGGTTAACTAAAGATACCAAGTAGAACTGCGAGCAGGACTGTAAAATATAGACTCACGCTCTGTTAGATTGAGAGCAGGTAGATCTTCTTCAAGATAAGAAGAGCCTAGATCCTCTTCTAGAGCAAGCTCTTCAATAGAAATCAAACCAGAAGGAAGATTTTCGGTGATGACTCTTTCTACCTTAGGTGAACCAGGAACACTAGAAGATGGAGTAACAGGTTCGGATATTTGAGGTTCTTCACCTATATCACCAGCAGATGCAACACTACCAGTAAGCTCGGAAACCCCAACAACTTCAGGATCATAGCCTGTTTCTAGATTTTGGTAATCTGGGTGGACTACCAATGAAGACTCTCCTTCTTCAGGTGAAATTATTCTACTTCCACCAGGAGTTACAAGGATTTTTAATCCTTCGTAATAAGGCCGGTCCTCTTCAGGAGGTGCACCCCATGCTCTACGGGCTCGCCTCAATATATCGGCCAAACTAACAACTTCAGGAGACTCGCCCCGAAGTCTACGGGAGTGTCTCGGTGATTCAGCCACACCTAAAAACTTTTAACTACTACACACAAAAACAAAATAAAATCTCAAGAAAACCACCTAAATTCGCTAAAGAACCAATCAATTTTGAAACATACACCTAAAGAATCTAGGGAGTCAAACCAAACACAAACAGTAAGCTTCCGGACCAAAAACACTAGTTGGTGATGAAATCCAACCTCGTAGGATTCAGTATAGAAATAGCGGGCGGAACAGTTACCCCGACAACCTGCTTAAAGAATAGACCGGACTAAGTTCCTCCACTTTAACCGTCTCGAGTGAAGTGAACCCCCCAGAAAATCCAAGTGAGTCTAGCCGACGTCTGCTCCAGGTACAGTGGGATCTTCCCACCACCGTCACCTTGGGTAGAATCCTAAGATTATGGCCACTAAGGTTACCAACAACAACAAATATACCTGGGGGAACAGTCTACACTCCAACAGCACGCAAGGGCAGAGTAACAAGCTCAATCCCCTTACCGGCTCCTTGACAATGGTCAATCCAAGGTTTACCGATAAGTGATCCCCTAGCTCCTCAACAATAATCTGAGGTTTACCGTTTGTAATAAGTGCGTGTCTGGCGTCGTTCCCAACGAGGGAGGATTGATCCCCTCACTGGTTCGAACACGAGCTCGTGCTTCTCCTTTAAGAGGAGCTTTCCCAGAGTATAAATGCAACAGCTGGATTTATCCTATCACAAGATAAGCTACTTGTTTGGTTTTATAGTCTTGGAGAGTTAATTACTCACCTACTCCAAGACACTAGCCTGATCTATATTGGTGCTTCAGAGCCCTAGTAAAATAAAAATTTCTAAGTTAATTTTACTTTAAGCGTTGATTTTAATGGCTGTTCTTTAAGAAAAAAGGTGATGGAGATGAAACTTGATGGTGTATAGACTCGACTCCAATTCTCCAAAAAGATGCACCTAAGATGATTTACACTATTTTTCTTTTCAATGAATCCTCTAATTAAGAGAGTTGAGAGAATGCAATCTTTTGATAAAAACAACTTTCTTAATAGACAATCAAAGAAACAATCTCTTTATCTTTTCAAAGCGCACAAAACATGTCCACTCATTACTTGCACGAAAAATTCCTTTCTCTTTCAAAAAAGTCAAATGCTACTCTAAAACAAACTTCGCAAAGGAGATCTTTTTGTATTTTGCTATTTAATAAAGCATGTAAAATTAATCTAATCAAAAGCAATTTCAAGATCTATAAAAATCTATGAAAAACTCACTTAAAAAGCAAATCGAAGGAAATTTACCTAAAAGTAAATCTAAGAAGCAAAAAGCCTACTAAGATGATTCCGGGATGTTTTACTTGGCAACAATCAAACCAAGGATTAGTTCATGCATAATCATAAACTAATCAAAACAAAAAGCCAAACACTTTTTGTTCTTTTTTAAAATGAAATTCACAACTTAAGTCAACAACCTATTTTGAGTTTTCGCAAAGAGACAACACAAAGGTAGGTTGCTCACATAGGTAGACTTTACGACTGGTATGACTCCTAAGAAGACTGACAAAACCAGAGATATCTAAGGTTCCACAACTTCTAAATCCAAAGTCACTACAGGACCAATGCAAAACTCAAACCCTAAGGCTTAAAATTTCAATGAATTTCACTAAAACTTTAAACACTAATGGAACAAGTTCAGGCGAAGATTTTTGACAGAAAACCAGTGGATCTGGGCAGTAAAGACTAAGAAAAACAAAATCTAAAGGGAAAAAATGGATAAAATTGAAATTTTCTCAATTTTAACAGGGTACGCAGGCAGCCTGTTTAACCGGGTGCGTCCACGCGCTCTGTGTACAAAGATACAGTGCATACAGGTACGCACTGTGTCTAACTCAGAGGGTGCGTACTACTAAAAAATAAGAAAAACTAAATTCTAACTTAACTCTAAGCTACCCCACCCAAAAACACAGTCAAACAATCAAAAAAAAATAAGAAATGACTCTTTTCAGATCAAAGTATTACTCAAAGGAAAAATCAATCACATCAATGGATTCCCCAATGGAGTCGCCAATTTGTCATGCAGAAAGAGTTAATCTTGCAGACAAAACCAACCTCCCTAGAAGCCTAAGACTTTCTAGTGACAAACAAGACAATTAAGAGCAACCCTTCTCTAAACATGCATTATCATACGAGAAACCAAGTGTTTTCGATCCTACCTCAAGTCCAACGCTTGTTGTAGCAGTCTAGCCTCGTCGATCCAGATGAGCTCCTCCTTCACTTCGAAACCTGCATACACTAACAATCAAACGATTACATAACACCTGAATATTCCATAAAACAAAGCATATTCAACATATAGACCAAGGAGTATATGAAACAATTCATTAACAACAAATCATTGAGAAGAATGGACTTATTTGTATTAAGGAAACAAAAAAGAAACCATTACAACCTGAGCCTTGGTGTTGTGCAAGTTCCTCCCAGGGTCCAGCAAGAGTTTTCCTCTACTTTGACAAGCTCACCCACTTCCAAATGAAACAAGAAAGGATGGTAATCTCTCCTCACAAGCTTCTACAAGGAAGTCCTAATTCCAGCAGCATCTACCCTTTGGAATGTTCAGCTTTCAACCTCCCCTCCTTTGGCCCAATGCCTGTATTTATAGTGTTCTAGAGGAAGTTATTCAGGTCCAACATCAATGGGATACTCCCTCTTTTGGAAGGGGTAGCTCCTCTCTTGATGGGATAAGTTCCTCTATCATAGGGATGCATGAACCATCTGGAGGCGCTCAATACACGTCAAACACTCTTCTAGAAAGCTCTAGAAGTACCACAAGTAACTTTTTTAAGATGAAACTCGCGCCTTTTGACCTTTACAAGAGTACACACCCATCCCTTGACTTACAGAGCATACAAGTACGCAGGTACAATGAGCTTGGGATGCGTACACGTAGGCAAGGTAGAGAGAACCTGCGTACTCGGAGATAAACATGATTTTTATTGACTTTCTCTCTTTCTTGAAGTTTGACATGGAGAGCAGAGGTATTAGGTTTGACAAGGAGGATAATATGACTATTGATGGAGCCATATTAACTGCAAATAGTCATGGTGACAATTTTTAGTGTAACACACTTCCCTAAAAGTCATGATGTTGTCTTTCGAAGTGGGATGTAGAGTTCATAAATGAGCTAATAACTACCTGCTACCTATTGGGTGAAGTGAAAAATACTCAATTTTGACTTGCGCCTTATTCAAATTAAGTAATTCGATTTTCCACACTAGGAGGATGACTTGGATTGTAGTTAACTTGCGTGACATGGCCTTGTCTACTAGTTTGTCCACTTTTCTAATCCCAAAATGGATCCATCATCACCACTAAAGAAAAAATAAAGCACAAAGAGTGTGAATAAAGAAATACCTAAATAATAAAATAAAACACAAAATCATAAGGGTGGGCTAAAAACCTAAAATACCAATCTTACCCTAATAATATTAATATTAATAATATAATTATTATTAATATTATTAGAATAAAAACTAAATAAACTTAAGATGATAATATATTAAGATTGTTAAATTTTATTTTAATAATATTTCTAATATTATTAAATTTTAATATTGAATATTACATATATTTAGTTATAAGTAAAATTACTCAAAACTTTTTTTTAATTTAATTTTAAATTAAGAGATGAATATTGAAAACAATGAGTTAAATAATAGAACATATGTCACTATAATATTAATTATTATTAAAATATTTTATTATTTTTATTTTATCCTAATATAACTCATTATTATTATGAGAGAATAATATAAAGTTAGGGTTAGAGACTTATACCTAAAATGTTGAAATTAAGAGGATTTGGTAGACTAACCTATATCATTAGAGGAAGCAAGCACCTATTCATCTCAATGCCACCATCTTTAGTGGGATTTTTCAAATGCTTCATTATTTCAAGTGCCTCCCTCATCTCCCTTTCCTCATAGTGGTATCAAGTATATATGGTGCTTAGTTTTTTAGCGAAAGGTTTCAAGTGCTAGATCTTTCATTTTTAGTGTGAGCTTAGTGTTCTTTCAATCTCATTTGAAACGAACTTCTTGTTTCTCTAATATAACTTTTTCTACAAAAACAACCAATTTTGTAGACTACCTTAAGGTGGTGTGGATCAATTTTATCCTTGATTGAAAACATCATTTTTACAGAAAACCCTAACAATCTTATGAGTAACCCCCTCAATGTAAGTAAGATATACTTTACCACTTTGAGTACAACAACTAGGTTGAGGCCTTGTTAGAGAGGCACAAGAGTGTGGATTACAATGAGATCTTTGAGAAGTAATGTGAAATCTAAGATGAGTGTGAGGCTCGATACTTGAATTTATCTATTGCTGTGGTCTTGATGGTGAGAAGGGTAATCTTGTCGATTTGGAACCCAAAAACTACTAGACGATATGAGCATATATTCAAATGAATTCAACTATTGTGAGAATATTCATCTTTGTAGAAAACCATAGCTCTTTTATACATAACTTGTAGAAATTGTGAGTTGAAAGGAGGTCGCAGAACTGGGTGAGATCTATAAGATATGGCCTAAACATGAGATATTTTACATTTTTTTATCAATTTTTTTTTGTTCATATCTATTGTTTCATAACTGAATTTCAAGAAAATTTCACCATTTAGACTTTGAGGCATTAAGAGAGGAGAAGAATACTTCAAAATCTAGGTTTCGATCTACCAGCTTCATTGATTTGTGAGGGTTTCACTTATGCATCTTCTATCCTACTTGATAAGATGAATAATATGTATTTGATTTAAGTCTTGAGAATTCATTTACACTTTTCCACTCGTTGTTTGATGGATATAATGACAAGATTGGTGGAGAAATAGATCCTTACCTTCTAAGAGAATATAGTGTTATCAACTTTTTCATCTTATAATATTTCATTTATGGTCTTGATAAGGAATGATTTAAAGTCATCATTTCTTTAAAAAAATGGAAAAAATGATCATGATTCCATAATATCTTGGAACAATACTAATATGGTCCCATAAGAGAGAAAACTGGGGTAAAGGGTATAAAATTTTATTCTTCAAAATTATTGAAAATCTCAATGCATCCCTTTCTATATGGAAAGAACATACTCACATCCTACAAGAAGTAGAAGGTCACACAACAAAACAAACTTTTAGAGAAAGTAAAAGACCTAAAAGGTATTCTGGGCTATGGAGATGCAACTAAAAATTAAGAATTGAGGAATATAATGCAGAAGATTACAAGTAAATTATGAAAAATGATGTTTGAGAAATTGTTCCTAGACCAAGTGACAAATCTATAATCACTTCCAACTCTATATATAAGATAAAGCATGTTGTTTGATATATAAGATTGCATTCTCACCAAGTTATAAACCTTCAAAAAACTCTAATATCAACTTCTCGGCTCAATTTCTTAGTTAAACTGCTAATTTTAGCAATTCTAGCTTTTTAAAAGGTTTTAGTTGGCTTTCTACTATTTTTATCCGTAGTTATCTTTGGATCAACTCCTAGATTAACTTCCAAAACTAACAGTTCCACCATTTTTTTCTTAAGCCCCTTTTGTGTTGGCACCTTCCTAATTTCCTACCATAGGACGAGGTCTCCACGATCATTCAGTCAAGGCTTCAAGCACTTACCCTGTTTAAGCCCTTCGCGGAGCAAACTCCTTTGTTAATGGCTCCATCCCATTGGTTTCATTTCTATTTGAAATGACCAAAGGGAAAGTGCTTAGCTTCCTTAAGAGTCTTTGTAACTCTTTATCCAATCATTTGGGTGTCAAGCCCTTTGTTCCCTATGCCACCTTGTTTTCTTCATTTATGATTTTGTGCCATTGGTCTTATTTCTATGCAAAATGACCAAATTCCAAGTATTTGCACTAAGGTCAGAGTTCCCAAGCTCGACGCTCTTATCGCAACAATTGTTTAAACTGTGCAAATAGATTCTTCTTATCCCTACATATTGGATGTAATTATCCACCTGTTAGTGCAACATGTCTCATCCCATATTTCCCTAGGATTTCTATTTGTGCTCTATTAACAGACCCATTGGGTTTTATCCTATGGGATAAGCTATTGAGGTGGGGCCCTCCCATTGCAACAATAGTACTTAAAGAAAAACTCTTCATGATGAGTTAGCTGCCTCATGATCCCGACACCTCTTGTTGAGTGCATCCCTTTGTGCACTATTATCAACCCACTGGGATCCATCAAGCAGGGTGACGTCATTCTATCGTCACTTGTACCATCTATCTAACAATGATTAGTGACATGTGTCACTGAGAAATAACCCTTTTGGGTGTCTAAAAATGCCAAATATGAGTGTCATGTGTCATGCTCTAATTTCTTGGTTCAAAGGTCATTATCCTTCGATGTTGGTGCCAATCATATGTTGTCACATGTCCTACTCGAGGAGAGAGAAAGGGTCCAACAACCTTCATTTTGCACCAATTACATTTGCTAATATTTTTATAAAAAGGAACTCGGTTCAAGCCATTTCCTTTTTTTTTCCATTAGGACAGTGCTTCGCTTCACCCCCACTTTGTTATACCTTTGGGATAGCCCTTAGCAGACTGATTTATCAATGTGATGGCCTCCCGGCTGCTTTACATTGGACGATGTTTCATCAGTGTGTCCTACCATCGATTGCTCGAGACAATCATTTATTGCATCCTTTGCAATCCTTCAAGGTGCACCCACCGGGGTAGGTCCATCGGAATGGCCTCATCGCCTGGCACCATCCCACTCCATTCATCCCAGTGCTAATATGTATACATCTTCACCATACCATCAGGGTAACTCTGTAAGGTTAGGCTGTCAAGTGGGCTCCTCCTACGTTAATAGAAGTGCTTCCCACTACTACGTTGTCGGCCATGTCTACCAAGTCCTATGTTCTTCTACTCCACTTAGATTTACCATTGAGTTTGGCACTTCTACCAACTTTGGATATGCACCAAGGCTCCTACAATAACATTTTAACTTTACTAACTTTGACTTCGGGTCACCAACTTTGACTGGCTATAACTTTCGATCCAGAAGGCCATTCTCAGACTTCCACTTACCAGTGGAACTATTTTTGTGAGATATTTCCATATTTTTAGGATTCACCTACTTATTCGATGATAATATACTCCAAAATGGGCTCCAAAGTATCTATACCATCACTTCTACCATGATAATATTCTTTTGATTAATCATTTTCCATGCTCTTCAACCTTTACCATTACCTTTTCCTTTTCCTTTGCTAATAATGATAACATATTTACCAATGCATTTGCAGTTGCCATTTTCTTGCCTCTTCGAAAAAGCTTTGCCATGGCATTTAAATTTACCAACAATGTTTTCCTATTTATCAATTCAATTGTCTTTTCTAATCTTTTCCATTGCATTTTCCTTTTCCTTTGCCATCAATCAAAACATATTTCCAATAAATGGGAAACTACAATAGAAGTGTAAATTAGCAAAGGAAATTTGGACAAAAGAATGGACAAGAAGTAGGAGTAGGAAACATAATTTTTTGTGAATCAGTGAGACAACCAATTAAATGTTGGGGTTGCAATGAGAACCATTTGTGGGGATATTGTCCACAAAACCTTATAAAAAAATGACAGTAAATAACCTGCAAGAAGCTTCTATAGTTGATGATATTTCTTGCAATATCCAAAAGACTAGTGAGGCACTAGATGGGAGACAAGGAGATCATCACTCTACTATGGTGGAAATCCAAGGTAATAAGTTTAAGAAAAATATAGTGGTACTAATTGAACTTGGTTCTACTTTAAGTTAAATTTCCATTGCTACAATTGAAATATCCAGACTCAGAAATGTAAAGTAAAGTAAGCTCTCGTTATCATAATTGGCCACAGGAGATAAAAGGAAAACTATAGAAATAAGCAAATATATTTTATTAAATATGAATAGAAGGAACACTCACTTAAATCTAAACATTTAACCTTTGGGGTCATATGATATTCTTTTGGTATTTATTGGTCGAAACCACACATAGTGGTTTTAAATTTCCAAAAAAGTTTTTTTCTTGCATTAATGATGAAGGGGAAGCTTTTATAGTAAAAGGAGTTCAAAGAGATATTTCTATAAGGAAATTCCTACCTTACAACTAAATAAATGTGATTGTAAAGGATTCCAAATGTTTTCAATCTATATTGAAGATAGTTTTTCGTAATAGTCAGAAACCATCTCTAAAGGACTACCATATATTGGAGCAATATGAATACACCTTCTCTAATTATATACCAAGACTTCCTCCACCAAGTGATATAGACTCACCATTGATTTCATTCCTTGAGTTGTTTCGGTATCAAAATCCCCATATAGAATAAGAATTATTAAGTTAATTGGATTAAAGATTTAGTTGCAAGAACTACATGATAAGAAGTATATAATATCGAGTGTCTCACGTTGCGTTGCACTAGTCATATTCATTAAGAATAAAAATGGTACTCTTAAGCTTTGTATAGATTAGAAACAACTCAATAATATGATCATCAAAGGCAAATACCCTTTTCCCTGAATTGATGACTTGTTTGATCAATTCAAAGGAGCTTCAATTTTCTCAAAAATTGATTTATGATCTAGAAACCATCAAATTAGGATGAAGGATGAGGATCATCACAAAATAACATTCAAAAAAAGATATAAACATTATAAGTTCATGGTACTCACATTTTGACTTACTAATGCATAGGTCACATTCATGTGCTTGGTGAAAAGTGTTCTTAGCCATTTTATAGACAAATTTGTCAATATATTCATAGATGATATTATAGTTTTCTCAAAGAGTAAAGAAGAACATGATCAACATTTGAAGGTTTCTCTTCAAACACTTAGAGAAAATGAGTTTAAGGTTAAGTTCAGAAAATGCACATTTTACCATAATCAAATTCACTTCTTGGGACATGTAGTATTTGAGGAAGGGATTATTGTGAATCTGGAAAATATAAGAGCTATTACTCAATGGTTAGTACCTAAAGATGTATCTAATATTTTATCTTTCATGGGAATTATAGGTTATTACAGAAGATTTATAAAAGTATTTTCTAAACTATCTCATCCAATTACTTCTTTGCAAAGTAAGTGGACAAATTTTGAAAGGATTTGGAAGTGTAGAGATAGCTTTGAAAAATTAAAGAGGTTATCAACTGCTATTGCAATCCTAAAACTAGGTGACCCTAATAAAGGCTTCGTAGTATTAACATATGTCGGGAAGGAAGGTTTGGGGGGTTTCTTAAAGTAATAAGGTCATTTAATTAGCCACAAATCCAGAAAATTAAAGGAGAATGAGAAGAACTATGCCACACTTGACTTAGAACTATCATCTATCATTCATTATCTAAAAATACATAGAGATTATCTCATAGGCAGGCAATTTTAGCTAAAAATAGAAAATATTAGTCTCAAATACATATTTTACCTGGAAAACCTTAATGTTAGGCGAGAAATATGGTTGGAATTCCTTAGTGAGTATGATTTTGAAATTGTACACATTAAGGTGGAAGAAAAAAAAATTGTTGGTGCATTGAGCATAAAATTAAATCAATTTTGTGCCATTTCTGCAATTATTTGGGAAACAAATTTGATAGAAAAGATCAAATCAGTTGCAGATTTTGATCAAGAATACATGAAAATTAAAGAGAAATTTTAGAAACCTGAACTATTAGGTGAAGAAGAAGTTGATTTTCAGTAAAAAAAAATCAAGGGTTTCTAATGTATAGAGACATAATTTACTTTCCTAATAATCCAAATCTAAAAATATTTGTATTAGATGAGTTATATAAGAAACCAATAGCTAGGCACCCTCATTATCAAAATTTCATAGCTGCATTGAGGAAACAGTTTTATATGCCTAACTTGAAAACAAAAAATGCTAAATACATAGATAAATGCTTGGAATGTCAATAGGTGAAGGCATCCCATCAACATCCAACTAGGTTGTTACAACCCTTACCCAATCGAGAATGGAAATGGGAAATAATATCAATGGACTTCGTCACTGGTTTACCAAAAACTAGGAGGCAACATGATGCTATTATGGTAGTGGTAGATAAAATCATTAAAGCAACACACTTTACTCCTATAAAATCGACCCTTAAATCGATTAACATAGTATAAATATTCATGAAATAGATCGTGAGATTCCATGGTATGCCAAAAAAAATTATTTCATATTGTGATGCCAAGTTCACTTATAAATTTTGGAAGGGTCTATTTGAAGGCATGAAAATAAATTTAAAGTTTACCCCACTCTATCATCCTCAAACTAATGGTCAAATAGAAAGCACCAATCAAAGCATAGAATATATGTTAAGAATGTATGTTATGGATAGGCCAAGTAAGTGATAAGACTATCTTCACTTAGTTTAGTTTTCCTATAATAATGGATATCAAATTTATTTGAAGATGAGCCCCTTTGAGGTATTGCAAGGAAGAAGGTGCAAAGTGCCTCTAAGTTGGGACCATCTTGAAAATCAGTTAGTGATCGGAATGTATATACTCAAAGAAATGGAAAAAGTGGTTAAACATGTTAAGTATAATTTATAAACAACTCAAGATCGACATAAGATTTATGCATACTTGAAAAGCGTTCACAAATAATTCAATTTTGGTGATCACGTTGACTTAAAAGTGAAACCAAACAAAATCACACTCAGACTTGGCAAGTATGCCAAGTTATCACCTAGATATTGTTGACATTTTGAGGTGTTAGCCAGAATTGGACCAATTTGCTATCAGCTTTCTCTTATAGAAAATATAAAAATTGATAATGCATTTCATGTATCATTTTCAAAGAAATATGTATATCACTCAACTCATAAAATTAATTGGAATGTTGTACAGGTAGAAATGGAGGGAGAGTTCCTCGAAGAACCTCTACATATTTTAGACCTATGGTTAATCATGCTTTGGAATAGATATATAGTGCAAGTGAAAGTTCAAAGTAATCATTTCAACACAAAAGAGGCAACATGGGAGTTGGGAGATGTTTTTGAAGAAGCATATCCATCTTGAATTTAAAATAAAAGGCTGTAATGGATTCTAGAAGTTATGGGCAAACATTGGGATGATATAAAATTCAAGCGGGGGAGGATGTGATATCCCTTTACTTGAAGATTTTGTTGAAAAATTGTATATATATTTAAGTGTGATGGTGTCCTAACTTTAAATAGACTTATTTGGAAAGATTTTATGAGTGTGATTAACTTATAAAGGTTGAATGTAAATCTTGTATTTATTATGTTGTTAATAATAAAAAAAATTCTAAAAATTAGTACATAAGATACATCTGGCTGAAAGAGATAAAGGATGCAAGTTAATCTTGGTTATGAATTAACCATTCATTAAGTCCTAGGAATCCAATCTGAATAAATCGACTAATTATGAATTAAGGATATGAAATGGTCCATAACTTCCCTAAAAGTCACGATGTTGTCTTTGGAAGTGGGATGTAGAGTTCATAAATGAGCTAATAACTACCTACTACCTGTTGGGTGAAGTGGAGGTATTTACTTGTTGGAATTATAGCAAGAAAAATACTCAATTTTCACTTGTGCCTTATTCAAATTAATTAATTTGATTTTCCACACTAGGAGGATGACTTGGATTGATCTGATAATCACCCTATGTGTGACCTCAGTTGAAGATTTATTAGACAAGAGGTATTACAGACTCACGTGTTGGTGTGTGTTCTATTTTATTGAAACAACGGATCAATCATATTTCCAATACACAGACATTTTAAATGGAAAGACAATAGAGAAATACAGTAAGAAACACAAGACACAAATAGTTTTTAATAAGGAGTTCACCCTATTCTCCAGGGCTACGTCTCCGATCCAGCTTTAATGTTCGCCTTGTTTTATTGTGTCTTACAATAGAGAAATTACAATACAGGGACTCAATATGAGTTCTCCTGAAGCATATTTTGCTTGGCAGGGTGGTTCTTGGGTTCCCCAAGCTACTCAGAGTTCACAGACTCTTTTTCTTCCTACCAGCACTATGACCCTCGATCTACAGTGGAAAGAGCCAAATGTGATGCTCAGTCCGGACAGATTCCTCTATGGGAAGGCTTGAATCTTCAATCTCTCTGGTGCTCGATGCTGCCTGTGGTCAGCTCGACCTTCTATCTCCTCTAATTGGCTTTACTGTTCTCTGTGTTGAGTCCTCCTCTCAGAGTTCATTGTTCACTGTCTCTCTTGGTAGCTCAGACTCCTCTCAAATCCTCTCTCCGACTGTCTTTGTTCATGGCTTTAACCATTCTCCCTACACCTATTCGGTTCCTCTCCAACCTATCGATTCTCCTTCTGTAGCTGCGCTCAGAATTCTCTGTTCGGCATTAGCATGAATGCTCCGGAAGTGTCACGTGTTCCCATCGGAATAGTGCCAGCCTACTTGCCAATTCGTTTCTTCGGTTATGTCGTGGATACTTTCTTTCTCCACCGTGGCGATCAAATGGATTCGAAATCCTTTTAAATCATAGCTTATTTCACTGTCGATTCCGCTTCTTTCTATCAGGTGCAATCTCAGTCGTCTGATCTAGGCTCCTCTAGATCCAATGTCATACGCACGTCGAGCGCAGTTGACTTGCTCGACCGATAGTGCACGATCACAGTGGTTTTTCTCTCACCTCTTCTGCGATGTGTCGATCGTTGAGTGGGATCGCTCCACTCTCCTCCAAAACCTCTTACCGTTCAAGGGAACCCCGATCAAACCATCGGTTTCCAGGGCGCGGGTCCCGCCTTTGCATTTTAACGCTTTTTTTTCTTTTTCTGCCCACGGTTCTCTGGCTCGCAACGTGATCGAGTGCTTAAGGCCTTTCCATTTCAGCCCTATTCGCCTAGTGATTAGCGCTTATTAAGCACTAATTGTGCATCAAAATCACCTCCTTTTCTCAATTCGGGGCTCCCAGGGTTTGTTTTGACATCCTACGCGATCTCCATGGGCCTCGGTCAGCACGCTTTGACCGAGGTCCTCGTCATTCCATGTCGGCTGCCATGGCCACTGGTTCAAGGGATTTTTTTATCACTGTTTTGGAATTTTTAATGATTTTTTCAACTCGATACATTCAAGGTTCTTGACAGTCCTTCAAGCATCAACTAAGTAAGGAAATTGTCGTCTCACTTGTCCAATCCCAATCCACTTCGCACTGCTCGGTTTCGAACCTTTAGGCCCAATCCTGAGGTATTCCACCTGCCCATTGCACATCGTCCTTACCTTCCTATCTAGCATTGTATCTTCATGTAACTCATTAAGGTATTCAAGTAGCAGGTCATCAACAAAATGAAATTGACTCTACTCTTCAGGGTCCTAAATCATTGAAGGTTCAAACAACCTCAAGCAATCTGCATTCACGACTGAGTAGATGTGCATGTAAGCTGGCAGATCAAGGTGAAAAGCATTCTCACCAATTTTCTCAAGTATCCTGAAGGGTCCATACCTAATAGGTTTTAGCATTTTACCTTCACCTTGCATTCTATCCTTGCTGATATATAGCCAGACTTGTTCTCCAACTTGAAAACTATGCTCCATCCGATGCTTATCATGCCTAACCTTGTACTTGGCCTGGCTCTTTTACAGTTGTTCCCGTACTGCCTAGTGGATCTCATGGATCTGTTCGATGAACCTAGTTGCTTTGTCCACATCATTGTGTCTATTAACCATGGTATCTTTACCAAAGACAAAATCCAAAGGAGACCTTGGTATGAAACCAAAACAGGTCACAAAAGGAGATCTCTGTGTAGAAGAGTGTTTGGCTCTATTGTAAGCATGTTGCACATAGCACAAGTTCTCATACCAAAGCTTAGGATGTTTTCTGCAATATCCTCTCAACAACTGCATCACCATCCTGTTAACTACTTCTGTCTAGCCATCTGTTTGTGGATGAAAAGTTGTGCTTTTCTTTAATTTGGTGTCCATTAGTTCCCACATACTGGACCAAAATTTCCCCACAAACCGGGTGTCTCAATCAGATACAATAGAAGTGGGTAATCCAAAATGAACCCATACATGTTCAAAGAATAATTTTTCAGTTTGTTCAATTGTAATCTGTTTATTACAGGGTATCAAAATATGCATTTTGCTAAACCTATCCATAACAACATATAGATAATCATGACCTTTCCTAGATTTAGGTAGTCCTCTAATGAAATCCATGGAAATGCTTTCCCAAGGGTGAGAAGGTACTGGAAAGGGAGTGTACAAGCCTAGTTTTCTATTACTGGGCTTGATTTTAGCACACATAGCACACCCGTTTACATATCTAGAAACTATCTCACTCATCTTTGGCCAATAGCAAAACCTTTGCAGTTGTGCGACTGTTTTACTTACCCCAAAGTGACCTGATATCAAAGAAGTTTGTGCTTCCCTAATTATCTTTGCTCTCTCAGTTTGTGGAATGCAGAGTTTCCCACAATGATATAAGAGTTGGTCCTTCACATGATAGTCCAATTCTTCTAATCGTTTGCCTTGACTCAAAGTTTCATATACATCTTTAAAGTCCATAGCCTGAGCATACTATTCTATGTAGCTTTCATGCTGCACAAAATTATGCTTAAGTAGGGTAGATGCATTTATAATGGGTCTAGATAACATGTTTACAACTTTGTTATGTTTTCCCTTTTTATATCTAATGAATAAATGAAATTGTTGTACAAACCCCATCCATCTGTAGTGTCTTGATTGCTACAATTTAGTTTGGGAGTGTAGGTATTGAAGTGGCTGATGGTCAGTATGTATTACTGTTTCTTTGCCCATTAAATAATGTTTCCACTTTTCACATTATGAACTAATGCATACAATTCTTTATCATATGTAGGATAGTCAACTACTGCAGGATTAAAAGTCTCAGAATGATAAGATATGGGTTTACCATGCTGTGTCAACACTACTCCCATGGCATAGTCACTAGCATCAGTTTGGATCTCAAATGATCTTTGTAGATCTAGCAATGCGAGTACAGGTGTTGTACTAATTTTTTCCTTCAAGGTTTCAAAGGCTTTCTGCTCTTTGCCTCCCCACTGAAACACCTTTTTCAATCCTGTCAAAGCATGTAAGGGAGCTACAATTGAGGAAAAATTTGAAATGAACTTCCTCCAATACTCGGATACTCCTAAGAAGCTTCTCACTTTTGTAGCAGAACTGGGTTTAGGCCAGCTCATGATGACTGCCACTTTAGAGGTATCTATTTTCACCTCCCCCTACTATATGACCCAAATAATTTAGAGAGGTTTTTCCAAATTCACATTTGAAGAGTTTAACATAAAAGTTTTCTCTTTTCAAAACATCTAATGTCTTCTTAACATGCTTTAAATGTTCTTCCCACGTTTTACTAAAAATCAGAATTTAATCCAAATACACAATAACAAAATCATCAAGAAAATGTTTGAGTACATCATTCATTAATCTCATGAAAGTAGCAGGGGCATTGGTCAAGCCAAAAGGCATAACCAGCCATTCATACAATCCCTGCTTTGTTTTGAAAGTAGTCTTCCATGCATCTTGCTCTGCAACTCTGACCTGATGGTATCCACTGTGCAAATCCAGCTTGGTGAAATAAACACATTCCTTCAATTGATCTAAAAGATCATCTATGCGAGGAAGGGGATAACGATTTTTTATTGTTATCTTATTAAGTTCTTGGTAATCAATGCACATTCTCCACGAGCCATCTTCCTTTCTCACCAAAACGATTGGTGACCCACATGGTGATGTGCTAGGCCTGATGAACCCTTTCTCGAGAAACTCTTGCACTTGCTTCCTGATTTCAGCATTCTCTAAATCAGACAATCTTCACATCCCAATGTTAGGCAAAGGAACATCTTGCTACAAAATAATATCATTTACTATTCCCTTTTTGGGTGGCAGACCTTTAGGTTCTTGAAATAAGACATCATACTTTCAAACAATCTTTCCTTTATCAGCTTGCTGATCAACATTACAGCCCTCAAATACATTGGTTTTATCAGGTGTCTTTTCCTTTACAACCATGAGTAAGAATTGTTTGCATGAATTTATCATTCTTTTCATCTGTCCTGAATTTATAAGAGTATAATTATTCTTGAGCTTATGAGCTCTTACAAAGTATTCGATTCCATCTTTAACAAGTAGATACTTATTCTCAGCTCTATAGAAAATAGCCTTTCTATCATACAAGTAAGAACTTCCTAAAACAATTCCACATATATCAAAAAGAATTACATCTAACTCAACCTCATCTACAAATGTTGACCCAAAATAAAACTTGAGTTTGCATTGTCTAGTCACTTGTAGTTGTGCTTTATCATTCAACCATCCTAATGGGTATGGTTTCTTATGAGGTGTAGTTGCTAAATCCAATTTCTTATATCTTGAAAACTTATATTAATTGTGAGACACTACAAACAAAGTACAATCTTTTGATTTTGAAAATAACTCGAATATGGAAAAGCTATCCTTTTCTCTCATGTTCATCAATAACAGATTGAGTAGAATTACTAGTAGATGCTTTAGAATTCTTACCTTTTATACCTGTGGCTGCAATGATTGTTTCATCTCGCAAGTCTAACCCCAAATCTTTCTGAATAGCTGTAGCAGTCTTCTCCTTCTTTCCCTCGAACTTCTTAGGTCTCAGCTTTGGATGTAGAATCCAACAATGCTCATCATCATGCCCCTCCTTTTTACAGTGAGTACATGAAGTTTTTCCTTGTTGTGCAATGTTTGTTTTCCTTGCTTTCCACTTTTGCTTTCTTTTCTCCTTTCTCTTACTTACAGTCGGTTGGGATGGTCCCCCAACTTCTGGATTCCCATTCTTTCCTCTAGCCTCTAGATGAGTAGCTTTTACAGATACCTCATCTATACTAGTGGGATTAAACATGAGGATAGTATGCCTCATGTAGCTGTGTAGACCACCAATGTACTTCAAAAGAGTTTCTGGTGAGTCTAATGAGATGCCCAAGATCAATGTTGTCTTTCTGAATTCTTGAGTATACCCTTGCACACTTTTCCCTTTCAACTATCGAAGCGTTTGTCAACTCATCATGGCTTGTTGCATGTAGGCCAATGGATAGAACTTATTTTTGATTGTAGAAACGAATTCACTCCAGACAGAGAGGGTCTTACCATGCCTCTTCATATCAGCTTGGGTTCTACCTTCCCACCAAACCAAGGTAGTGCCTCCTAGGCATAGGATTTCCAGCTGAATCTTACTCTCTTCTGAGTCTATGTTCTGTACTCTACAATACACATCAATTTGTCTAATCCAATTGTCCAACTTTTCGCCATTTAGCTCTCCATCATATATAGGCAAATCAAATTTAACATCTAGTTTAATTAAGGATGATTTATTATTAAGCACAGGGCCATTAGGAGGTGTGGGGAAGCTTTCTTCTTTCGCCTTTCCTTTGGAGTGGTCACGGGAATGAGACTCATCTTCTTCCTTATCTTGTTTATAGCTTGATGAATCCTCATCCTTATGCTTTCTAAATTCCCTATACATTTCTTCTACCATAGACTTGATAGCTAGGAAACTTTCTATGAATTGAGGGTCTAGCCCTATAGAACCTTCTTTTGACATTATCTTACAAGAATAGACTCTCCCAATTTCAGGATTAGTTTCCACCAACTCTCCTTCTCCTAATTTGAGCTTTGATATAGTGAGCATTCATAGCTAAACCAACACAAGCTTGTCTAACCTTACAGCCTAAAGCTCTTATACCACTTGATCTGATAATAACCCTATGAGTGACCTCAGTTGAAGATTTGTTAAGAAAAAGGTATTACGGACTCATGTGCTGGTGTGTCTTCTATGTTATTGAAACAATTGATCGATCAGATTTCCAATACACAGACATTTTAAATGGAAAGACCGCAGAGAAATACAGTCAGAAACACAATACACAAACAATGTTTAATAACGAGTTCACCCTATTCTCCAGGGCTACGTCTCGGTCCACCTTAAGTGGTGGCCTTGCTTTATTGTGTCTTACAGTAGAGAAATTACAATACAGGGACTCAATATGAGTTCTCCTGAAGGATATTTTGCTTGGCAGGGTGGTTCTTGGGTTGCCCAAGCCACTCAGAGTTCACAGACTCTTTTTCTTCCTACCAGCTCTGTGATCCTTGGTCTACAATGGAAAGAGCCAAATATGATGCTCAGTCTAGACACATTCCTCTATGGGAAGGCTTGAATCTTCAAGCTCTCTAGTGCTCGATGCTGCCTGTGGTTGGCTCGGCCCTCTGTCTCCTTTGCTTGGCTTTACTATTCTCTGTGTTCAGTCCTCCTCTCAAGGTTCACTATTCACTATCTCTCTCAGTCACTCGAACTCCTCTCAAATCCTCTCTCCAACTGTCTCTGTTCATGGCTTTAACCATTCTCCCTATGCCTGTTTGGTTCCTCTCCTGCCTGTCGATTCTCCTTCTGTAGCTGCGCTTGGAATTCCCTGTTCGGCGTTAGCATGAATGCTCGGGAAGTGCCACATGTCCCCATCAGAACATTGCCAGCTTACTCGTCGATTCGTTTCTTTAGTTATGTCATGGATACATTCTTTCTACATTGTGGTGGTCAAATGGATTCCAAATCCTTTTAAATCGCAACTTATTTCCCTGTTGATTCTACTGCTTTCTATCGGGCGCAATCTCAGTTGTCCGATCTGGGCTCCTCCAGATCCAATGTCATATGCACGTTGAGCGTGGTTGACTTGCTCGACCAATAGCATGCGATCACGGCAGTTTTTCTTTCACATCCACTGCCACGCGTCGATCGCTGAGTGGGATTGCTCCGTTCTCCTACAAAACCTCTTACCGTTCAAGGGCACCCTGATCAAACCGCAGGTTTCCAATGCGCAGGTCCCGCCTTTGCGTTTTAGCACTTTTTTTCTTTCTCCACTCGTAGTTCTCTGGCTCCCAACGTGACTGAGTGCTTAAGGCCTTTCCATTTCAACCCTGTTCGCCTAGTGATTAGTGCTTATTAAGTGCTAATCGCACATCAAAATTGCCTCGTTTTCCCAATCCGGGGCTGTTTTGACCTCCTGCGTAGTCTCCATGGGCCTCGGTCAACGTGCTTTGACTGAGGTCCTCGTCATTCCACGTCGGCTGCCATGGCCACTGGTTCAAGGCGTTTTTTGATTGTTGTTTTTGAATTTTCAATGATTTGTTCAACTCGATATAGTCAAGGTTCTTGACAGTCTTTTTGTGGATCCGATTTGGATCATGGATTATAGTTAACTTGCATGACATGGCCTTGTCTACTATTTTTCTCAACAAATTCAAGTTTGTAGGCTAGAAGTAAAGTTGTGCATATATTGATTGGTAATATTTAGAAATCTAGTTGAGTTATTGTTAGTTGAACTGATTTAATTGAGCTCAAGTCCTTAATTGAGCCTAGTTGAAGGTCAATTGAGTAGTAGAATTGTTGTTAACTTAGTGATCTCTCATTTAACTAGTCAATTAGCTAAAAATAGACACAATCATTTATGGAATTTTAATTTCATAGTTGAGGTGGAGGAAAAAGAATGTTTATATTTATATTTGTTTATTGTTGAGAGTACAATGCCTTTTCACAGAGCAGGTGATCAATTATTTCCAGATTTGTGCAAGGAAATAGGTAATTTCCCTATCTTTTAGGAGCTTAAATCCTCCATAATTGTTAAAGGAAATAGGATGTTGATTCCGGCTTGAATTTGTGAAGTGTTGGCTAAAGCAATTTAGGAGGTAGGAGAATAGGATTTTAGTGCAGGGTGTGCTTTAGAGTTGAATCGAGACATTGTAATTATTTCTATTTTCATTTGAATTAATGTAAAGTAGTAGAGGGGTTTTTTCTAGTTGGGATCCCTTGTTAATCATTGTTTCCTTATGGTTTTGATGGTTGCATGGCACTGCATTTGTTTCTAAATTGTGATTTACATTCCACATAATAGTAGATGAAAATTGTAATATCTTGACTTTAGTTCGATTTCCTTGGTAGTAGCAAATTTCTATTAATTTATACATAGTTCCAAAGTGAGCTTATCACAGTAGAAACTAGTCAATAGATCTTATCCTTCAGAGATTTTGATTTTCTTATTCGGTGTAGCTTTCTCTAATGTAGGAACAATGTCTTTCAATGGATTGAGTCTTGAATATGCATTAGAGGGAAGTTCAAATTTCTGAGCTTGGAAGAGATTTAGGATCATCGCAAGATCCCTAAGAGAAACATTTTGGAGCAACCATAATATTGACAAGTGAGTAGTCATTGAATTCCTCATGTATAGTGATCATTGAAGAACTAATCAGTTGTTACAAATCATATATGTGGAGTCCTAATTGAGCAGGTTGCAGATGGAAAAAACATTGATAAGATGTCAAATCTAGAAGACCTAATGAGTAGACTTATTAATAAAGCTAGAGTCTTGCTAGTTAGGTAGATCAATGAACCAATGTTCAGTGACACAAAAATGAGTAATGATTTGTTGATAGTTTTGGACCCACAAAAATCAGGGGATAAGCATGGTATGAAGTCCCAAAATAGACCTCAAACCGTTTGGTGTGGGAGTCCTATCTGGTATGATGGCCTGGTTGCCATTATCTTAAATATTTTCCTAAACTCTTGTTTGTCACCACATGAAAGTGGTGTGATTTGTCTTGCGAGAAGTGAGGTTCGCATGCTTGGTGATTGTAAGTGTCTCTTGTGTCAATGGTTCTTTGACTGTAGAGGGAGAGGGTGGGAGTGAGTCCCAAGTCGGTTGGGAAAAGACCCAACTCTGCTAGGAACACACAACACAACAGGACATGCACAGCTTCCAGTGGAACAGTCCACATGGATGCAGGAGTAATAACACACAAGGGAACATAACACGTATAATACAGACTGGATTACTTTGCGCAAGTGCAACAGTTTTTATAGAAAGTTTTATGGGAAAGGTCTATCTGATGTCTAGGAGAGTAGTCTGCATGGGCAAGACAACGTTAACAACATATACAACACATTTTCATTAACATATATGTACTACAACAAGTGAATTAGTTCAAGTGTTAAACATAGCTTAAAGCAACATGCATTACAAGTCTTAAAGAATAGTCTTACAATAGTTACAATATATGTCTGAAAATGTGCTAGCACGTGAGCATGCATGTGAATTAAGCGAAAGTTCCAAGACACATCGTTATACCATACATCACTGACCCTATGTGCGAGTCGTTGGAGCCACTACTTACTTGTCAAAAGAAATATTACATACTCTCAAGGCTATGCGGGAGGAGATGAGGTGAAAACGTCCTTTCCATGTACAAATGAGGGGGTATTCATAGCCAACGGTGACTTCCATAACTTTCTGACTTTACATGACTCTTCATACAACAAGTAAGTCTCTTATACTTTCACATTACAATACATTGATTGATAGTATGGCCCATGGTAGAGATGTGGAAAATATGACTCGTGACATGACTAGACATGGCAATGCTGGTACATTCATGTTGTTGTTTGTGTGCATGTCGAGTTGCAGTGTTGCTGGTGATGGATCTCCTCATGGTGTGTCACAGCTTCACCTCCACATGACCACATGCACGGAGTCTTTAATGGTCATTGGGTTCGCTTGATGTTGCATTCGCATGTTACTCCTTGCTTGTATGTTGGAAGGCTTGATAGGCTCGTCCATTCATGAAAAGTGCATGTTCGTCCATCCGTCCATCCGTGAACACACTTTTCATGTTTTCTCATCTATCCATCCTCAAACATATCTTTTCATTATCGTCTGTTTGTGATCACATCTCTTTGCTTGCATTGTTTACTCATTCATCTGTCTGTGCACACATCTTTGCATGATCATCCATTCTTGAGAACATCCCTTTGCATGCATTGTTTATTTTCCCATTGGTGAACCTATCCTTCTACATGTGCTCCCTTCATTCATCCCATTCATCATCGCGCCATGTTTGTTTGTTTACCTATATCTGTAGTCACTCATGATGAGATGACATCAAATCCCTAAACCACCTAGCATACCATGATACATGATCGTTTCAGATGCAGGGGACTTGGATAAGAGACAGGGTTGTGAGTTGGGATGGAAGCTTTGGGCAATACTAATGAAAATTGTGTAGGAGTCACTCAATGATGAATATGGGCAATCCATATCGACAGTGACTCTGTGTGGGGTCTGGATCAACTGGAGGACAAAACTGAGTTGTTTTTTAGAGGAATACTCTCGGCTATGGAAAGGTTGGGCAAGAAAGATCTGCGCAATTTCCAGAACGAGTGGGAAGCGGGAGCTTAGCATCAAAAATATGCAATTCCCGAGGGGAATTGACAGTCACCTACTCAGTCACTGGTAGTAAAAACTACGCAATTCTTGAGGGAAGTTGGCAGTTCCCTGCGAGGAGCTTGGTAGCAAAAAGTTGCAATTCCTACATGGAACTGGGAGTCATCTTCTGGAGCTTGGGAGCAAAAACTGCACAATTACTGAGGGGAATTGTCAGTCAGCTATAGGGAGCTGCTAGTGGGAAAAACTACACTGATGTTGGGAGGCTATTCACCTTTGTATAGTTTCTAATTTGAATGGACTGTGGGGCATCAAAGGACTTTCTCATGAAAACTACACAATTTTCTTCGTGAGTAGTTGATTGACTGTTGGGAGGGCTCACTGGAAAAACTACACAATTTTTTGAGGGAGATAGGGATAGGCACTTGGTTTCTATTCGATGTGTCTGCGCAACTTTCTCACTTAGCAAAGCAGGCTAGGTCTACAACCTCTTTGAAATTTTTGAGGGGAGTTAGTCCCGCAGTGACTATTAGGTCAAACTCTCCAGTTGACAAGCATGAGGCTTGATTGATTTGATTGCAGACAATGCCACTTGAAATAGCTTGCTTGGGGCTTCTACGCTGTTCTAGGCGATAGTCAATCGAGTCGATGGTGGGGTGATGGTTTGGAAGTCACAGGGGAATTCCATCATCAAAACTTTAGTGAGGTGACTAAGTGTGTGAACGAGAAAAAGATGCATAAATAATCTTGCAAACACACACTTACATTCCTTGATGATGAGACGACTCAAAGAATTCAGAAACACATGCTCAACATGATTGACCGATATTATAAGAGACAAGCGCGACACTTGTGATTAATCATTGGTCGACCATGACAACGCTCGCATGACTGTGTATGTAACATTGTGTTTGAGTGTAATAGATAGTTACATATCAAACACAACAAGTACACACACACCGAATACCCTGAGTATAACCAGAACATGGTCGCAAGCATGGCATTGACATCAACATGCAAAACATGGGTGAAATGATCAAGCAAGTTGGGTGCAAAGACTCACATGAGCTCATGGAGCAAACCCGAGTGTGCATGGCCATCAAGTGAAACTCTCAAGGGAGGCTTCGAAATTGGGTCCACGTCGATATTGTGAGATTCAAGAGCAAAGATATTTCCCACATGGATATTGAGATTCGTAGGCAATCTAGTTTCAAAGGAAGAAACCTTATGGAAGCTAGAACTTCATGATCTAGGGATATCAAGTTCATTATTGTAGTAGTTGTAGAAGGAATGTGGAAGTAGGAGAAGAGTAGTAGCACTAGTAGTATGAGTAGATCAAATTTCACCATGCATGCAATTATACTTCTAGGAGTGAGGTGGGGCAATGTAGAGCCTTAGTCTAAGAGTAGCAAATATTTGGGAAGGTTCCATCGGGGAGAAACAATAGTGCCAATATATTCTTCTCATGGATAATTATCCTTGCTACAAGGGCCCACAATATCTAGTAGCAGAAGGATCAGTTTCAGTTGGTCTAGTCAGATGTTGAGGAGCATAGAGAAATGTTGGTAGTAGTGCATGAGGCACAATGTAGAATAAAAAATGGTGTATTTTTATTAATAGATAGTTGTAGAGACACAAGTGATTCATTATTTTGAATGCCTCTCAATTGTATTTGTTGTAGTAGAAACAATGACAATGAGAGGCAGTGCTACAATACATCACGAAGGAGGTGAATTGGGGTTGTGCAGAAGCCTTTTATTTCTAAGAGGGAGTGTTGGAATTGGAATAAGAAAAAGGCTCAATTATGAGTTGTGCCTTAGTAAAATTGAGTAATTTGATTTTGCACATTAGTAGGATGACTTGGATTGCAATTAACTTGTGTGACATCTCCTTGTCTACTAGTTTACTTAGTAAATTTGAGTTTGCACACTAGAGGTAGAGTTGTGCATGTGTTGTTTGCTAATATTTAGCAATCTAGTTGAGATATTGTTAGTTGAACTGAGTTAACTAAGCTCATGTATTTAGTTGAGTTAGTTGAAGATTAGTTGAGTAGTAGAACTGTTTTAAAGCCCATGATCTCTGATTTAACTAGTGAATCAACTAAAAATAGACACAGTCATGCATGGAATTTGAATTTCCTAGCTGAGGTGGAGGAAAAAACATGTTTTTATTTATATTTGTATATTCTTGAGTGTACAATTCCTTTTCACTGAACAATTCATCAAATGCTTTAGGATTTGTGCGAGGAAATAGGAAATTTTCCTATGTTTTAGCATCTTAATTCCTCCACGATTGTGCAAGGAAATAGAGGGTTTGTTGGGGCTTGAATTGGATAAGCGTTGGCCAGAGCAAGCTAGGAAGTAAGGGAACAAGATTACAGTGTAGGGTATGCTTCAAAGTTGAAGAAAGACATTACAAAGAGGCAAAGGGGTTTTTCTCGATTGGGTTCCATGTAAATCATTGTGTTCTTTTGGTTTTGATGGTTGCATGTCATTGTATGTGTTTCTAAATTGTGATTTCTATAGAATAGTAGAGGAAATTTGTAATCTATTGATTTTAGTATCAAAATTTCTATTAATTTATACATTACTAACTACCAAATTATTGGTAATAATAGTATAATCATTCATAGTAATCTAAAGAAATAAGGAAGGTAATAATATTCGTAGACGAGTGACCTTAGGTCATTGAGAAAAATATTAGAGATGTGAGTTGTATAGCTATAAATTACACACGGTAATAATGAATGATGAATATTGTATAAAGGTATAAAGCATTGACCAAAAGATAACTTACAGACAGAAATAAGAGAGATTACAACTAGTGTATAAAGAACATGAGAATATAATTATATGAAATACATTGAAATAGCCACAAAGTTGAGTTTCATAGATATCCTTTGTGTATCGTTAAGAATAAAAAAATAAATAAACTTCTTTAATAGCATTGCAAGTCAATTTTAATTTAACAAGTTATATTTGACAAGAGGTTTGGGTTGGAAGAACCCATAAATAAGTACAATAATAACCGTGCAAGCATGTAGCCTAAGAAATCTTCCAAGACGGAAAGATAACCTAGAAAATTTAATAATATAAAAAACATTACACATATAAGATGTTACGATAAATATTATAGCTTTGGTCAAGAATAACCATAAAGATAATCAACTAGAATTTAACCATATCTCAAGTGCAAGAGCAGGATAAAACTTTCCCAACCTGTCCTAAAATATGAAAGCCAAAATCCTCATGAGTGATGTGAGAGATCTAAATCTTCTTCTTCTAAGGAAAAAGTTTCAAAAAACGTATAGAAATAACACGTACGTGTGTGTGAAAGACAATAAGAAAACGCACACAAGAGAGAGAAATGAAACTAAGTAAAGCGTTATAAAAAACATTGAAAGAGCTATTTTTTTATAATGCTTAACCTTGAACATACATTACAACTAAACTTATATAAGTGAGGTTAAACGAGAAAGAAGTTATAAATAAAAACCCTATATAAAATTTTTCAACAAATAAAAAAAACCGAAGGATTGTTTAAGGGTTTAAACCTAAGAAACCCCAATTCTAAAATGAGAAACAACATAATTATATGGTCAAACTCGTATCTGTGACTCCCTATCGAGTTTGAAAGAATTAGAAATTGTAAGTAATACTTAGAATAATAAGGTTACATATGTTTTAAAAACACTAACCAAATCTATGCCAAGAAGAAGAAATAAGTTGTGGAACTAGTAATGGGTATTATAACATTTAGTATAATTTCTTACTTGTGAAACAAAATAAGCCGTTCTTCTACAGAGTCAAAGGAGGAATATCTCCATATAAATTTAATCAATGATCAACTACGAACGTGGAAAATAGAAGTCACCTAATTTTCCTAATTGATAACCAGAGAAACGTTAAATTAATAATAAAATCCATTCTGCAAAGAAACTGGAATAATGGATTTCAAATGGTGAGAATTGTATTTACCTGTAGGAAGTTGTAGCGTTGAACCGTAAAATCTTCATTAAATGACAAGGAAAGTTCCAAAACCCTCATATATTAAAAATTGTCAGTGGCCGTAACAAGAGAATGAACCAAATTCCGCTACACTTGAAAGGCAAAATAAAACAAATTAATAGTGAGAATGTAGTTACAAAGAAAAAGCAAATAGGGGTTGTGAATTTTGAATCAAAATAAAATCTTATACCTATGAAAAATACATAGTATCACATTTCACCTTGAGAAAAATAACAAAGTGAGACCTGCAAAGACAAAATAAGCTTTGTTAACACTTATCTAGCACAGTGGAGAAGAGGAGAAGGGCTTGTTTTAGAGTGCATTGGATCCATGCGGTGGAGCTTTATTTGAAAAATAAAAATGAGTGAATGAATGAAGAAGCTAGTGGACAATGTGGTCATTATAATCCATGAAAAAACATATTTAAAGTACACCATTGATCCGCAGAGAAGATCAAAATCGTTAATGTTAGGGTTGATTCAATTATTGTGTTGTAGTTGTGAAGGGAGGCGTGGATTAAGATTGTGTGCCACATACTCCAAAAAATCTAGAACATAAGACTACTTGATACCACATGGAAACTAACAATCAAAAATAAAGGTTATATAATAAGCATCGTTCGGAAATAAACATAGATGTTTGAATGAGATGAGACCATTGTGAAACATTACCAAATGGAATAGATTTGTTTATAAGGCATGAGACGAATGATAATGCACAAGGAGAAACAAAACAATTGTGAAGCATACCATGTATATATATATATATATATATAATCTCGATAATATCAAATCCCGATTTAATAAAAATAAGTACTAATTTTTTAATAAAGGGAACATATAAAAGGATTAGATCCCAGTTAAAATACAAATTATTTATATTTATATAATAATCACATATTTACATAATACAAATTTTTTGGAAGATCTAGGAGACAAGTTTAGAATAATTTTTCAAGACATAATCTAACCCGTTGTATCAAGATGAGTGCGTGGGCACATCTAAAATGGTTTGTCTCAAATGATTTATAGTATACTCGAGACAACACTTATGATCTTTAGATAAATATGTACATATGTACACAAGAAATAGATTGGTTCATTAATCCAAAGAAATAAAACATGGATTTTTGGTACTTCTTCACACCTTCAAATCTCAGAAATAAGAGCTTCAAGGTCTTACACCTAATAATATTTTGCAAAGTGTGTGAGAGAGGAAAAGAGAGAAAAGTAACTCATCACATAGACCATAAGGCTTCAAGACTTCTATATCTAACACAAAGAGCTTGATGCCGGAGACCGGGGCACTACGCCCGTGATTGTACTAACCCAATCAGAATTTATTGTTCATATTACGATCAGTTTGATCATGAAGCGATAGATTGTCCTACGTTGATCACAAAAATGTGCGAGAAAGGGGTACTACAGTCTCCCCCAACTCAAAATATCCAAATGATGAGATCTGAACCCTACGAATAAGACCCCAATGTGAACATGATGCTCAGAAGTGGCACAACCATAGGGGAAGATAAGGGGAAGCTATTGGAAATAATACTGAGAGGGGGATGGGGGTGGATCAGTATTAGAAATTGAACAATTTTTCATTTCCATAAACAGATTGATATACGCTACTTCTGTTAATCCAACCTGCGTATATACACAACTGTGTTTAGATCAAACCGCGTATATCTTACAAACTTATAATTTAGTTAGCTTATCTTAATCTCTGTATCAGAACCATAAAATAGTAATCAAGTGCAGTAAATAGTACAGGCAATCACACACATGAACACAAGATATAAGGTGGAAACCCAATGTAGGTGAAAACCACCTGCTGTAATTCGTCTCTATCTTCTTTTAATTAGAAACTTCTTTTTACAATATTTCTGTACTGGTGGAGTCTTATACCAGTATGCAGGCTTCTAGCTGCAGAAGGATACAACCTTCTCTCATTCTCTAGTTTCTTTTGGAAGGGAGCTACAACCCCCTTAGCTCTTGTACTAGCTGATGTGCTAGTGCATAGGTGCTAGTGCGTAGGTGCTGACCTACAGAAAGCTACAACCTTCTCTTTTCTTCCAGGGACCATGTTTCATAAATTTTCACATTGGATCCATCAATAACATCAATCAAACATCAAATATATCTACATCAACCAAAACTGAATCAAACAATCACTTCTCTGAACGTTGTAACTAGAATAAAATAACAGTAACCAGAAACCAATCCTGAACCCAGAACACTACAACAATAAACAGAAGTAGCTAAAACATATTTTATAAGACGTACGCTACTTCAATATGTAGAAACTGCGTGTATACATTGTTATATTAAGGCCAACCTACGTATATGTCATTTTGAATTACCGAACCAGCATGTATATGCACATTTGCCATGCTGAACCTACGTACAGATCTATAAAAGATAATTTTCCCTTTTCAACTATTCAGACATCAATTATACCCAGATCATCAAATTTATAGATCAAGTCATGCACCAAATATAATAGATCAAAATCACACAAAGATACTTCTATTCAAGCCTTAGGATCTTGACCCATCAATAGAACTTATCCTTCTTCTAGCACTGAGGTTCCTCCTTGATTCAGATCCAGCTATGCACCATAACCCAATGACCAGTATTCTAGATCTTGCTCTTCATAAGATATTCAATCCTTGAGTGCCTTTTCCTAATGATCTCCTTCCCCTTTTATAGTCTTAAACTTTACTCAATACCATTGTCCAAAACCATAGGTCCAAATACCAAGGACCCGAAACCAAGTTTTCCAAACTATACGTGCTTTTCTGTGCATGAAAGTGAATGTGTACGCATATGCGCCTTTTGGTCTGTGAATCTGCATGTATATGCTTCTTGGTCTATGGGAACCTGCGTATATCTCCTTTTCCTTTATTATGAGAGCTTGTGAGCCTGAACTGTCCTCTGAGTGATTTGTCGAGTGAGTTGCCATCAAGGACAATACCTGTGCCATAGTGCCAATCCTATGTCATAATGCCAACAATCTCCCCCTTTGGACTTGATGGCAACCCCAAGTCACTCAAAGTCATTCTCCCCCTTTCTCATCAACGGAAAAGGGTTATGCTCCCCCTGAGTAGATGCTAAAATCTCTGCTTTTTTGTGTTGTCCATGCTCCCCCTGACTGTAGGCAAGGTCTGCAAAAAGATGTTCTACAAGAAAGAAATTGACTTCATACATCATAAATGACCTTCCTATCAACAAAGACTCATACATACATCCATCTTCCAACCAAAATTGACTCATCCACCTAACCACATGCGGATATACCAAAAATTTATACATGATACAACAAGAATATGACATCATCCATCCCAGGGATAGTGGGGAACAAAAATAGATTGTTACATGACCTTGATAATAAAATAAATACATGACATAGAGACCAAATATCTAAGAAAATACTATGATAGTCGTCAACAAATATCATCAGCAACATCTGTCAATCACCATCCGGACCATCAACCATGATCTCCCTCTGCACATGTTCCACTGGATTCAAAAAGAAACTGTGTAGTTGTAGCAAGATCTTCTAAGATAATGCCAACAATGCATTATTAGAAGTATATGCTCCCCTTGAACCTATGCTAGATGGTCTCTGTCAGACTCTTTTCATCCTGAGTCTAGCCCACTGTTTTTCTTCAACCCAACATATACGCGACTGTATCCACAAAAACAGGCATATGTACGCGGATGCTCTTCATGAAACTCGCGTACAATCACTTTTCTCTAAAACAGATAAGTGTAAACAGCAAGATAATACATCAACTACTCCTAGCTTCTGTCTGAGGTATTCAAATGTCTCCCTTGGCAGTGGTTTGGTGAATATATCAGCAACATGTTACTTAGAGGGAACATACTCCAATTTGTCCTTTTGTTTAAGTACTTCTTCCCAGAGAAAATGATATTTGATAGGTATGTTCTTGGTCTTTGAATGCATGAATGGATTCTTTGAAATACTGATTACACTTGTATTATCACATAAAATGGAGATACTTGGAGTACAAGTGATTTGGATGTCTTGTAATGTTTGCATCATCCAACGGAGTTGTGCGCAGCAAGATGCAGCAGCCACATATTCTGCTTCAGCTGTAGATAATGTGATTGAACTTTGTTTCTTGCTAAACCAAGATACTAATCTGGAACCCATAAAGAATGCACCACCACTAGTGCTTTTTTTGTCATCCATGCTTCTTTCCCAATCTGCATTTGTATATGCAAGAAGTGTGAGATCTGTGTCTCTAGGATACCATAAGTCATAGTTTTGTGTTCCTTGAAGATATTTGAAGATCCTTTTAACTGCGTGAAGGTGTGCTTCCTTTGGATTTACCTGGAATCTTCCAACTATTCCCACTACATGCATGATGTCTGGTCGAGTACTTATCAAATAGAGAAGACTACCAATCATGGATCTATAGGTTGGTTGATGTACTGTTGTTGATTCAACATTTGCGCTGAGGCTGCATCCTATTACCATAGGCGTACATACTGGTTTTGAATCTTCCATGCCATATTTCTTCAATATCTGCTTGAGGTACTTGGTTTGTGATAGAAAGATATTGTCTTTGTTTTGTTGGACTTGTAAACCAAGAAAATATGTGAGCTCACCAAGCAGGGACATTTAAAATTCTTTCTACATCACCAAGGCAAAGTTTTGACTCATGGTTTCTTCATTGCTACCAAAGATGATATCATCAACATACACAACAAGTATTAGAAATTTATCATTATCAATTTTTATATATAGATCGCTATCTGCTGATCCTTTTGAAAAACCTTGTTGATGGAGGTATTTGTCCAGACGATAATACCAAGCCCTTGGAGCCTGTTTAAGACCATAGAGAGCCTTTTTGAGTCTGCATACAAGTTTTGAATCATTTCCAAGGATGAATCCATCTGGTTTCTCAATATTCACTTCTTCTTCTAAGTCTCCATTTAGAAAGGCAGATTTCACATCCATTTGATAAACTTTGAACTTCTGAAAGCTAGAAAGAGCAAGGAACATCCTTATGGCTTCAAGTCTAGCAACCAGTGCAAAACTTTCTTCAAGGTCTATACCTTCTTGTTGAGCATATCCTTTATAAAAAATTTTGGCCTTATTTCTAATAACATCTCCATTTTCATTCAACTTGTTTTTGAATATCCATTTGGTCCCTATGACATTCTTATCATTAGATATAGGAACCAATTCCCAAGTGTTATTCTTTTCAATTTTCTCAAGTTCTTCATTCATGGCCTTGACCTAGCATTCATCTTTGCATGCTTCACTTATATTCTGTGGTTCGATGGGCGAGAGCAATGCTAGGTGGCTTGAAGCTTCTGTAATAGTTATTCTTGTTTGTACACCTGCCTCTTTCTACCCCAAAATTTGAGTCTCTGGATGGTTCTTCTGGACATACCTAGATGGAGTCTTTTCTTCTACTCTTATTTGTTCTTCTAGTGCCTCATAAGTTTCTTCTTCAGCATTTTTCTGATCTGATGTTGAAGGATATTCCTCTTCATCTTCAAAATCTCTAGTTTTTATCTACTTTGGATTGTCACATGTTTCATCAACCACCACATCAATACTTTCAATCATTTTTCCAAGTCTTTTATTGTAACACTTATATCCTTTACTTCAGGAAGAGTAACCGATGAGAATGCCTTCATCTTCTCTAGGTTCAAACATGCCAAGATTTTCATCAATCCTTTTGATGTAACATTTTCTTCCAAAAACTTTGAAGTATTTGATAGTAGGAGTCTTACCATACCAAAGTTCATGAGGAATTTGAGTGTTGTTTACCCAGACGTTTGTTTTCTTGAGAATAGTAACGGCAGCAAATGCAACTTCACCCCAGAAGGTTGCAGGAGTTCCAGACTCATCAAGCATAGCACGAGCCATTTGTTGAACCATTATGTTCATCCTTTCCACCACTCCATTTTGCTGAGGAGTCCTTGCAATAGAGAATTCCCTTCTTATTCCATGTTCTTCACAAAAGTTGAAAAATTCATCTAAGGTAAACTCCCCTCCTTGATTAGACCTGAGGCATCTGATTCTATAATCTGATTCATTTTCAACCAAGGCTTCGAAAGCTTTGAACTTTTCAAAAGCTTCGTCTTTATGCTTCAGAAGTCTTATCGAACACATCTTAGAAAAGTCGTCAATGAACAATATAAAGTATTATTCTCCATGAGGTGACTTTTTCCTTGATGGACCACATAAATCAGTATGGACAAGTTCAAGTGGCTTACTAGCTGATCCTTCCTTCTCAGGGAAATGTGCTTTTGTTTTCTTACCAAACTGACATGATTTGCATATTGTATTGTCTAGAATTTTGATGTCAGGAAGATTGTGAAGAGCCTGATATTTGCATGATTTCCTTATCTGAGGGAAGCTTAGATGCCCCAATCTTCTGTGCCATAGCCAGTGTTCATCATTTTTGCTTAGATATCATTGTTGCGGTCCTCCCTTGACTATGTATAGATTATTTGGACTTCTTATGCCTTTGATCACTGTTTCTCCTGTATGAGGCTCACGAACAATACATCCATTTGATTGAAATACTACCTCATTTCCTTGATCACACATTTGACTAACACTCAATAGATTATGCTTTAAGCCATCAACATACATAACATTTTGAGCTTTGACCTTTTCTTTTACAAATAATTCACTATCTTATTACAAATAGAGCATTCTATTTCATTTTCAAGCGAACAAAAGGTATTGTAGGTCCTCTTCATGATTCCAGACACATTCCTTTGATTTCATGCTTCTCTAGTCATGATGGTCTTGTAGACAACACATTGAGCAACTTTGTGTCCAAAGTTATGACATGAGAAACATTGGCCATTAAAAAAATTCCTGCGATTATCAAATCTACCGACCAGGTGATTGTAGTTTCCATTGACATTCATTCTTGTGGAAAATTGAGAATTATTTACCTACGGTTGGTTGTAGCTTTTGTTCATCCTTGAAGTAGATTTACCCCGATTCACCTGGTGATCTGCTTTATGCCTTTGTTGACGATTGTCAACTTGTTCACTTCTCTTTGCTACATCAAGATAAATTTTGGAAGTGGATGGCTTCTGTGCTTGAGATACTTCTTCAGTATATCCAAGGCCTGTCTTGATTAGAGGAGAATGTTGCACTTTGATAATCTCATCTAAAGTTTTAGATCCTTTAGAAAATATAAGATTAAGAGCTTTTGCTTTCTCAATATCTTTTCTAAGTCCAACAATTTCACATTCTAACTTTTCATTATGTTTTTCCCTTTCAGCAAGGTTGAATGTTAAAGTATCTATAATCATATTCTTTTCTTCAAAACAAATTTTAAGTTTAGAAATTTCTTCATAGAGACCATCTTCATCTATAGCATCCAAGAAATCATCATCTTCAAAAGACATCAAAAGTATATAATCATTACCATGTTCATCTTCATCACTATTTGAAATTCCATCACTGTCTTCATGTGTATAATGGCTTTTCTTACTTACATTTTATTTTTGTTCCATTTAACTGGTTCCTTATCTTTATCAAGCTTATCATTATGAGGACATTTGGCTGCATAGTGATCGACTCTTCCACAACCAAAGCATTTGAAAGATATCTTAACTCTGAATCTTCGAGAACCCTGTTGAAGGTTCTTGACAAAGTTTGATTCTTCTTCTCCTTCTGACGTATGTCTTCACTCATTGTATTCTCCTTTTCCTGAAGCTTTGAATGCAGCTTTTCTCATGTTTGATGGACCCCCTTTTCTCATTTTGAAAGCAGTTAGGATTTCGTGCAGCTATGACATGGTAATAGTCTGAAGATTCTGCTTCTCTTCTATGGTAGAAACTTTTGATTCAAACTTAGAAGACAAAGATCTTAAAACTTTTTCAACTAAAGTAACTTCTTTTATCTCTTCACCCAAGTTTTTCATGCGGTTGAAAATCTCATCTATACATAAGAAATAATTAGCCACACTTTCATCATTGTGCATTCTGAGAGTTTCATATTGAATTCTGAGAGATTGTAGTTTTGCACGTTTTACCTGATCGTCTCCTTCATAGCTTAGAATGATCTTGTCCCATATTTCTTTGGCGGTTTTGAGCTGCATAACCTTGATGAATTCTGATTGAGATAGACTCCCCAGTAGAGTATTGACAGCCTTTGCATTTGTTTCATACTTCTTTTTACCAGCCGTATCTGTAGGAGTTGCTGATGGGAATGTGTATCCTCCTTCCATGATATCCAAAACTTATGTACCAAGAGATTGAAGATAGGTTGTGGTTCTTACCTTCCAATAGACAAAGTTGCTTCCATTGAAGATTGGTGGCCTGATGGATGCTTCTTTTTCATAGTTTCTCATGATGATAGATCTTCCTTCAAGTGATCAAGCTCCTTCTGAAGGACTTGCTCTTATACCAAATTGTTGGAAATAATAATGAAGGGGGGGGGGCGATTCATTATTAGAAATTTAACAATTTTTCATTTCCATAAACAAATTGATATACACTACTCCTGTTAATCCAACCTACGTATATACGCAACTATGTTTAGATAAAACCGTGTATATCTTACAGACTTATAATTTAGTTAGCTGATCTTAACCTGTGTATCAAAACCACAAAATAGTAATCAAGTGCAGTAAATAATACATGCAATCACACACATGAACACAAGATATAAGGTGGAAACCCAATGTGGGTGAAAACCACCTGCTACAATTTGTCTCTATCTTCTTTTAATTAGAATTCTTTTTACAATATTTATGTATTGGTGCAGTCTTATACCAATATGTAGGCTTCTAACTGTAGAAGGCTACAACCTTCTCACGTTCTCTAGTTTCTCCTAAAAGGGAGCTACAACCCCCTTAGCTCTTGTACTAGCTGATGTACTAGTAGGTAGATGCTGACCTATAGAAGGCTACAACCTTCTCTTTTCTTCCAAGGACCATGTTTCATAATTTTTAGACTGGATCCATCAATAACATCAATCAAACATCAAATATATCTGCATCAACCAATCTCCTTTGCACCAACCAAAACTGAATCAAACAATCACTTCTCTGAACACTGTAACTAGAATACAGTAACAGTAACCAGAAACCAATCGTGAACCAAGAACACTGCAGCAATAAATAGAAGTAGCTAAAACATATTTTATGAGACATACGCTACTTCAATATGTAGAAACTGTGTGCATACACTGTTATATTAAGGCCAACCTGCGTATACACCATTTTGAATTACCAAACCAGCGTGTATACACGCATTTGACATGCTGAACCTGTATACAGATCCATAAAAGACAATTTACCTTTTTCAACTATTCAGACATCAATTATACCTAGATCATCATATTTATAGATCAAGTCATGCACCAAATATAATAGATCAAAATCACACAAAGATACTTCTCTTCATGCCTTAAGATCTTGACCCATCAATAGAACTTATCCTTCTTCTAGTGCTCAGGTTCCTCCTTGATTCAGATCGAGCTATGCACCATAACCCAATCACCAGTATTCTAGATCTTGCTCTTCATAAGATATTCAATCCTTGAGTGCCTTTGCCTAATGATCTCCTTCCCCTTTTATAGTCTTAAGCCTTAATACCATGGTCCAAAACCATTTAGAACCAATACCTGGGTCCAAATGCCTGGGTTCAACACTTAAGATGAGATACCATGGTCCAAAACCATATGTCCAAATACCAAGGACCAGAAACCAAGTTTTCCAAATTGTACATGCTTTTCTGTGCATGAAAGTGCGTGTATATGCATACATGCCTTTTGGTCTGTGAATCCGCGTGTATACACTGCTTGGTCATCAAGAACATATGCATACCTCCTTTTCCTTTATTCTGAGAGCCTTTGAGCCTAAACTGTCATCTGAGTGATTTGTCGAGTGAGTTTCCATCAAGGACAATACCTATGCCATAGTGCCAATCCTCTGTCATAATGCTAATCCTTTGTCATAATGCCAATAGAAGCAACCTGAGGAAGATACATGTGTTTGCAAGGCTCTTTAAAGGAACCTAAGTTTGACTTGGAATGTGAAAAGGAGACGTTTATGGAAGCTAAGAAGAGCTTCACGGAAGCCTCCACTTCAAGTACTAAGGACCAACCAAAACCGGGGGTGGATCCTTCCATGCTTATTACATTTCTGGAGACATGTATGAAATTGTTGCATGACAATAAGGCAATTAAAGGACTACAAGAGCTGATCACTAGGTGCACGGGCTCAGGAGAATTGCACATAGTCTAAAAAATGGGAAAGCATACATTGCACACCGGGAGGGAAATGAGATTGAGGTCACAGATTGGTGAATACGAAATGGATCTGGTTATCCTGGACCTAGGGTCAGATGCGAATGTGTTACCTAAGCGAACCTGGGAATGCATGGGCAGGATCATGTTGTAGTGGTCCCCTATTCAAGTACAAATGGTGAACCAATAGAAGATTGTGCCCATGGGAAGGTTGTAAGGAGTAACAGTTGATATCAAAGGCATGAGCACACAGATGAAGTTTGAAGTGATAAAGATTGCCGATGACAGCAATCCTTATCTCGCATTGTTAGGAATAGACTGGGTGAGTGATATGAATGGAGTCATCAACCTGAAGAAGGGGAAGATGATATTTGAGAAAAGGTCCCTATGCATAGTCATTCCGCTCGACCCAACCGAAGGAGTGCGATACACTGAACCTGTGCACGGCGATGGAAGCGATGACGAGCTGGATTGTATTTACACGATAACTGCGGGAGATCAGGATTAGGTGAACCTGATGGTAGATGGAAGGATCTCATGGAAATGCAGAAGTTCCTGCACCTTGGATTTTTTTATGCCTTATCCTTCTCTAAACCCTCAGTGCCCAACTCATGACCCTCATCTACCAAAGAATTACTTCATTCATCACCATTAGTATTTTCAAGCTCCTGTTGATTTTCCACAAGGGTCTCCTTGTGTTTTGGCATTGCTTGGGGTATATGGCAAGTATCGCCAAAATAATTCACTATCACAAATTTATCCCAAATAATCTCCCTTCTTTCAAACTCCTCTATAACTAAATTATTTATAAGTCCATGATTGTATAGGTGACATTGGTCATTAGAAGGGCTCGATTAGATGCCATGGTCCATACGTTCCAAATTATTGTACAAGAAATAAGGAAATTTTATATGTTCATTTTCCTCAAAATGCATTAATAGTGTAATAGGATAAAGGAGGGCTATTTCATACCAACCTTCACTAGTGATGAGTTTCTGAAAAACATAAAGTAAATTATACCATTTCTCCACAATGAAATGTCAAGACACCCCTTTCTTCCAATTTGACCTGAGCTCACGTGTAATGAGGAACCTACTCCATGCTCCCTACTCAACTTGATTTTTTTTAAACAATTGTTCCCCTATTGTGGGAGACATGTGGCTTGGGCCACAAATTATGTTGTAATTGACATCGCCAAGCTTTCAACTTGAGCCACATTCCCATCAAACCCTCAGGAAAAATCCATGGCAACAACATCATTATGGCCTTGAAACCTCCTATGGAATGGGATTGAAACCACAACCTTCAATATGGGTTTTCTAACATTCAATTCAAGAGAGCCTTCTATTTTTTCCAAATACCATGGATCTTGTCTCACAAACCCTAATTTTCCCATTAGAGTGATGTCTAGGGTTAGGTCTGTCAGAAGCTTGAAATCAGCTAAGAGAATGGATACAAGGTTAGGGATGAAGGGGATGATATGGTTACAAGAATGAAATAATGTGCAAGCGAGGACGAACAATATACAACAAGGAACAAAGTAGGGTATTAAACTAGAATTGAGGAAATATTCAAGCAAGTCCTCAAATAATAGCAATTCTTCATCGAGAAATTCAATGACTGAGTGATAACATAATTATGAGATATGGGTTACCATAAGATAATAATAGCACAAGATAATAAGACTATAGTTCGGAGAGGAACATCGGAGAATGTCATTTTCATCAATATTTTTGCACTCATTCAAATGATTACTTTAGATTAAAGGTTATTGTGCCAAAAATATCTAAGTTTGAACTACACCATGGAACTTATAAAATAATGGGTATTACTTCTAGTTACCTTATACCCGAATACCCTCATAATACTTATGCAAAACAAACTTGATCTTTGTCACCATGAGATTTTTGTGCCAAACTGAAAGCAAATTGTGGATTGGAACAAGGGTAACATAGTTTACTTTGACCATTCTGGAGAATACCATGGTTGATTTCACCAATAAGACCTTGAGGAAGATGGAGAAATACGAAACCAAGCCTAACTCAAAATATTTGACCATTTTACAATTCACAAAGCTATAACTTTAACTTGTTGAAGCATTTATAGGAAAGCCTCGTAACCATTATAAATTTGTAGACCTAAAGATTGAAGAAACCATGAAATTTCCATTGTTATCCTTGCATAACTCTGAGAGATATGTGCTAGATATGCTATAAAAACTTGGTCATTGTTAGATTCAAAGAGAATATCAGAGGCCAAATAATAAACATGACATAAAAATGTTGAGAAAAACAAGAAATTTGGCCTTCATATTTGAATCTTCTTCTCTTGCTGCCAGATATTATTATGTTGTTGATGGTGAGACTACCAGGGTCAACGGTACTTGTTGTAGCTTTTTCTATCTCCTATCACACAAGTGCTTCAGAAGATATATAAGCCTCCTAGAGAAAACCTCTCGGTTGATATGAGACTACTGCCTAGAGCATCCGAGAGGAGTGCTTTTGAATATTGTCTACAGGCTTTCTGTTGCACTCCATATGTCATGTAGTTTGAAAAGAGCTAATTCAGGGGCTTGGTTCAATAGCTCTTCATCAAGTTAAACTCAAGAAAATGCATAGATCTAAATACTCAGTGGGTAAATATGGCTAATATCAAAGAGAAACGTCTTGGTTCTAGTGGCTGACACACAACAATAGGTAGCTTAACATTATTTTTGTAGTGAAGATGAACAAGAGAAAAGAAAGGACGGGAATTTATGGAGAGGGTTGGATAGAACACAAAATCCTAAGCAAAAATATCTAGTAGAAATATGGAAGAGAGAGGAGATGAAAATGCAAAAAGAGCGGAGTGTGAATTAAGGTCTCCAACTATATGCCTCATGAATACATTTGTCACCAAAAAACAATAAGTAAATAGGTTCACATACAGGTAATGTAGGCTATTAAATAACACAATTAAATATGTAGTTAACATGGATATTTTTACTACTTAGAAGAAAACATACAACCATAAGGAGAGAGATACCAACAGGTTCATTACACTATTTTAGAGGAGGAAAGACACACGTGAAGTGATAAACAAAGGGAAACATACTATGCATTTCTCTGATTGGAATAAACAAAACATTTTCATTAATCCTCGAAGATGGAGTCCAAATGACTAGTTCATTACATTTAGCAATTGCATCAGCCCAAGGATCTCATCAACAAGAAAATTGAACCAAATTAAACCACTGAATTAGGACCCCTTGGGTGCAGAATTCTGGAACCAATGTTAAGTGCTTCTTCCCTCTATTTATAAGGAGAGGGGGATATTTGAAGGTAGTTACAAAATATCTCCGTCGAGCTCCAGCTATCTAATCGACTAGCTATATTGGCATGCGAAGTTCTGCTACCCAAATCATTACAAAGGATTTGATTCATTTCTTTAAAATGCAGAAATTACAGAAAAATAAAATAAAAATAAAATAATAAATAATAAATAATAATAATAATAAGGAAAATTGAATGATGGTTGAGGAACATATCTCCCTGACATTCCTATGATGGCTTCTGATCAGGCCACATCTCTGCCACAATGCTCCTCTTTAGTTATTCGATGATTTCACCTATTGATTTCCTCTAAATAGCTTGAATTTCCCACTTGCTATAGATGTGAGCGATTAGTTGTGGTGGCCTTAGTGGTGTCATGGAATCACAGCTACCGACTCATCTACCTCATAACTCTTTGTATTACACTATCGGAGCCCACTATGTCTGGTAACATTACCATAATGCCACTTTGGAGCTTTGCTTATCAAAACTTTATTCTTAAAACATGCTATGAAAATAGTGAGTTATAATGTCCTTGGCCCCTTTTGTTTAGCCTCTTTCTATTTTCCTTCATGACACTGAGTGCGGTGATCGGACGCTTAGCCTTAAGGTGCTAGGGAAGTTTGTTCTTGCCCAGGGGCCATTTTTCCATTGTTAAGTGCTTAGTGCCTGAGGCTCTTTAAATTCCTCTCGACCATGCGCTAGCCAAATATTGAAGCCCCTCCCCTTGGATGTTTACAATAGGGGAAATAACTTTGGAGTTGCAATATTCCCATTCTCTGATATGCGATCTCTGACATGATGTCATCATTCCACATGGCACCCTATGAATAGTGACACATGTCACCTAGATTTTCCCCTAAGGCCCCCTCAAAACACCAAAATTGACTGCCACATGTCCTTCCATACCAACATGCCATATTGACGTCAAATGCTACTATAGCTTATCGGAACCAATCATATGCCATCACACACCATTATCAGGGTCAATCCTATGCTACCACATGTTCTGTTAAAAGAGAGAAAAAAGAGCTCGTCCACCTTTGGTTTTGTGATAGAATCCTTTGTTAATCTTTATTGGACTTCCCTTGTGGTTTTTAACATTATCGACACATTATGCATATCGCAAATTTTTAAAGTTTGTCACCTTAGGAAGTTGGGATTCTCCGAGTCATTGACCTTTTGATGTGTCGATGCTCTGATATCTCAAGGCAATGCTTTGATATATCAAGACAACTGATATGTGATCGTCGATACCTCTAGACCTCAGGTATGCGATCACCAATTTCTTTGGATCTCCAATGTTGCAATGTGTCAATTTGTCTGATGTCACTCAACCTCCGATGTCGCTAGACCTTCAATATGAAATCACTGATATGTTGGTACCTCCGATATGTGATCACTGATATTTTGATATGCCTTCCCAAGGCTTCAATCTTGAAACTTCAGAGGACCATATCGTTTTATCCAAAAGTCCATTTTTGGACTTCCACATATCGTTGGAAAGCTTGTTCAAAGCACTTTCCAAGGGAGAGGGTATAATGTAGGCTTTGATTCTTTCTTTGGCTTGGAAGATTACTACAAAACTTTGTGCTCTTTTTCACTCTTTTGACATCATTTGGCACCATTCGAACAATTTCGGTAAGTGACAAGATTGGCTCTAATTGGGGATAGTGCATTGCTACCAACGTGCTGAGAACCTATAGACTGGTAGCCTTCACCGTTGGGAATGGAGTCAAAAATATAATGAACTTGTAAAAATAGAAAACCTCCCTGGAACTTTATCTATTGGGAGTCCCCTCATAAAATTGAAATGCAAAACTACAAACTCTAAAAGCTGGAAATTAAACACTCACATGGTGAGCTTATTTATATACAACTCCTACTTATGCATAGGGATCAATTTACCCAAGTGAGGTCAAATTTTCAATGGTATCAGGTCATCATTTGGGTGTTGGAACTAATGCCTCCATGCTGCTGAAATTTAAAAATCAAAACAAGAATGCACCATGAAAAATATTCAAACAAAAAACTTGATACATACCCCAAAAACAACGTTTGTTGCTAACCAAAGAATGTCGTGATATAGTCAGCTACTGGGTCATATAATTGATGAGAGAAATTTACAGTTGTCTCCCTTTCTTGAACGGTTTCCAGGAATGGATCTTTCTGCAAAAGGTAGCCATAAACACTTCTTGGTCCTTCAACTTTGAGCTCTTCTTGAAAAAACTGTTGTTGGAAACCTTCTCCCCACTTACTGGTAAGAAACTCCCTTTGAACATTTGCAACATTATCATCCACATCTAAATCATTTTAATCATAGATAGGATAATATTTATCGATTTTAATATCAGCTTCTTGAACTTGTTCTCCATTTCAAGGATGTGGATCATAAAATAGAGCCTCTTTATTAACCTTCTGGTGGGCCTCCACTTTTTGTGCATCTTTCCATGACTAGGATTGTTGTAGTCCTGCATTCCTCAACATCCCATCAGAGTCATATGAATCATAACATGATGAATCATACAATTTGGCATAATAAGATCTATGAGGGTTTGTTTGTAGCTCAATGAATTTCCCTTCTTCCCTTTCTTGATCACTGGGTGATGCTTGTTGATGCGAATAGGTATCTTCTTGGACTGGAACCCCACAAATATCTTCAGCATGGTCATTAGCCTCATAAATATTTTCAACATTAAAATGTGCACAAAAATCTTCAAACAGAGGATCCAATGAATATAATCTTTTGCAAAAATGATTAAATGCTATGTGAAATCTCTTTAAGGAAGATATGCTGCCATGAGGTATTGTTTTGTACCAAAGTCTAGCATCTTCCTCTAAAGAAAACATAAAAAAAAATCATTTTCACATCTTCAAAAACAATACCTATCTGTTCCATGCAATCATGAATATCCTTGAGGTATTGGTCCGACCTTTTATCTGTGTTTCCACTGAATCTATGAAAATAGGTATACCATTCATGAACTGAAGGGACATGATGGGGATAACCAGCAATAGAAGAAAAATCCAGTGGAGCAAATTTGTTGGCCAAGAATTCAAGAATGGCCATTTTGAAAACCCCTCTAGGTGAGTGATCTCAAGTTCAAATGTAGGGGAAGTTTTTTGTAGTTTAGCATCAAAGCGAGTATGATACATTTTGAAAACCAGGATGACCAAATCAGGATATAAATAGTGGAGTCACCAGAGTTTTTACAATAAGATTCAAACAATGGAGTCACCAAGGCGAGAGATGTTCAACCCACACTTCCCTTGCTCACCTAATAGAGGGAATGTAAACATTGTCATACCTAGGGGAAAATATTCTAATTTGTTCACTGGAAACAATACCAGAAAGATGTTGTAGCTTTTTCTATGCCTGTCACACAAGTGTTTAAAAATATATAGAAGCCTCCTCGAGACAGCCTCTGGGTTGATACAAGACCAGTGCCTAGGGAATTTGAGAGGAGTGATTTTTAATATTTTCTGAGGGCTTTCTACTTCACTCCATATGTCACGTAGTTTGAAAAGAGATAATTCAGGGGCTTGGTTCAATAGTCTTTCATCAAGGTAAACACAAGAAAACACATAGAACTAAATACTCAAGGGGTAAATATGACTAATCTCAAAGAGAAATGTCTTGGTTCTGGTGGCCAACACACTGTTAGGTTCCTATACCAATAGGATTTATAATTTTGAATGACTAAGGTTAAGTCTTTTCTTTCTGCAAATGTTTTCTATATTAAAATTACAAAATGTAAAGAGGGAATGTCCTAAAAGAAAATCAAAGGACAAAAAGAATAAGAGAAGGTCAAAAAATGAAAATATATGAATCCCAAGAACAAAAATAGACCATGAAAGTGTGCAAGTCTAAATGTCACTACTATTTACTTTTATGCATAATAATGATTGTGTGTAGCTATTTATTCATGCCACAATCCATGGTAATCAAACTATTTAATATTGGTTATTTCATGCTTTGAATTTTATGTTTACAGCTAGAGAATAAAATCTGACCAAACAGTTTAATCTTAGTAGATAAGTAGATAGGTAGAGAAATAAAAGGAGCTCATCAACTTAATCTGAGCCCTTGGATGATATAAGGTTAAAATTAGTTAGATCACTTTTCAAAAGAAAAATATATTATAAGGGTTTGCTAGCCTAAATGCACCCAAAAAAATGAAGAAAACATGTTAGGGTAAGAAATGGGTAAGTAGAAGAAAGGTTGCTGAAGTTCAAAGTTGATTGGATCAAAACACATGCATCAGGCTTAGACACATATTTCAATATGTATGATCAATTATGGAAGAAAAAACAAAGGTTTGCAAGTTAATGTGATTAACTTCCCCTCGTTCATTTTTACCATTGCTTACTAATTTCCTATCCACAAGTATATTCTAGCACTTCAAATCCCTAAAGTCAAAGAGTCTCAGAGCATTTCTTTGACTTTTGGTGGGACCGCGCCCTCAACTTAATGACTCACGAACATCAACTACTAAAATCCCCTTCATAAAAGTTATCCCCCCTCATTACCCTAATAAATCCCCTTTTCCTAAGGTTAAACACCATTTTCCTATGAAAAGTGAAAACCCCCATGTAAATCCTATTTCATTCAAAAAACCCATAAAAATGTTTTATCCTAATTAGAAGTGTTAAATGATTATGTGGGGCATCTCAATGAAAAAATTGCGCCTAAAAATCATATTTTACACTATGCCTAGTGTATTTTACATTCCTGCACATTCATTTCATATTAACATGCCAACCTAATGTTACCTCCTCGATATACTTTTTACCTGTATATTAATTAAATCCCATAAATAAATACCCCCAACCCTTAGTTTTAATAAAAACTATACAATTCCCCCATATCTCAACGAACCCCTCTTAACTCACCAACCCTCAGTAAAGTTAAAGACAATCCCTCCATTTAAACCCATGGTCCCACTTCGTTAAAACACCTTCTGATCAATTTAATCATGTATTTAACCTATAATTAATCACAAACCACTTGTGATTAAAGCCTTGGTCACCCCCCTAAACCTCCGTCCATTTCGTCTGCGCTAGTCTGCCACCCGACTACTGTCCGATTTTCAGCGCCCAAACCAAACGATGCACAGCCATATCGAGATCACCCAATGCTCGACCTTTACTCAAAGTTAAGTTAAACCTTCATTAAGCCTCGCCTGATTGTTTTAGCTCATCATTAACCTATTAATAAATCTCAATCCGTCAAGGATTAAAGCTTTACCCCCCCCCTAAAGCTCGTGCTCTTATCATTCACACACCTCCCTCTCTCAATTGTCATCCAATCACCATCCCACTCATCCAATGTCCACAGCCATATCAGTCGCGCCCGATGGCCAATCGTTACCCACCCGATAAAGTGGTTTTCCCCCAAACCCAAAAGGCTACATGTCAGATGCAGAGGTAGATCGGGTGACCCCTCCCAAATACTACCCCACCCTCAAAAGCAATGTGATGGCTTGGAAAATCTCCTCCCCACTCAACCCAATAAATCACCTATTATTCATAATATGAATTTCTACGCCAAATTTAAAAAGTTGCCCGTTAAAACCCTTAAAACCCTCGTTTTCATTCATTTTGCCCCATTTCACAGTAAAACCTATCAAACACTTCCGGTTCCACCCTGAACTTTTTAACACAATTTGACCTCTGATTACTTTCAAAACATTGCCATAACTCCTTCCCCAGGCATCCCTATGCAATAAAGCCATCAATTGCCTTTCCTGCCAACCTGTGTTTTATTAACAAATTGTTGCATTTTGTAGGTAATCAACAGAAGACCAGAGCTTGGATAAACAGTTTTGATACTATTCACAAAACTTGTTTACTCCAAGACTCGGAAGGCAATCTATTCAAAAGCCTATATTAAGAAGAAGAAGACAATTATACACAAAACATAAAAGAAATCATTCACACAGAGACATTGATTGTCAAAACAAAGGAACCAGACAGAGTATACAGGTAGAAGACAAACATATCAAACATACAGAAAGTTGATCAATATCCATTACCATATGATGATACACATAAAAAACTAAATAATTTAGTGTTGAAATACATAGTAAAAAGTTAAAATGTACAGTAAAAGTAAAAACACAGTAAAGGATATTGACAGGTGATTAGTGTCAAAAGAGTATCAGATGAAAGCCTAAAGTGACTAAAGCCTCCAACGTGAAATTTCAAACATCAAAAAGCATAAAGGGCTAAAACCAAACCATAAAGGCCAACAGTACCACAATAAATGGTATAGCATGAAAGTAGTTCAATAGTTGTCTCTATCTTCTTACAAGAAGAAATTTTGATTTCCTAGAATTAAATCTCAAGTTAGTTTGAGATATTTTTTAATAAAACTTTTGTATAAATAGTTCACAATTCGAAGTATGTAGGGTGGACTCTTAAGCATTTCTATATAATATTGATCAAAAGATTGTAAAGTTGTTGTATCAATGACTGAGCCAGCAAGATGGATTGATGAATAAAGATCAGATATTTCAAAGGATTCATGTGTTGAGCGAAGTGCAGACAAGTATTTTCTCATGTTGTTGTTATCTTTCTTAAGTTTCTCCACAATCTTTAATATATTTCAGAATCAGAATGCTATAACTGGAATATTATCTCAAAATTTGTTTAATTACACTCTATTTTAATAGTTAGGCATATAAATGTTTTCTACTGATATCTAAGTTAAGGAATTATTAATTTCCTTAGTTTAGGTTGTTTCTTTATAATATATATCAAAGGATTCTAAATTTCCCTTGGTTTCTAATTACCCTCCGTTCCTTGTTTAAGTCCCGATCTGAGAATTATTAATTTCTCTCTCACCCTAATTAAAACCATTTCACCCCGGTTCCAAAGACCAACACTTTACTCTGTTAGCTTGCCCTTTGAACATTCCCTTTATTGACTTGATCCAGTTTTGTTGCCATTCTATTGACTACATAGCCCAATGGTCTAAAGACATCATTCTATCCATCTATCTTAAGGACCCCACCACCCAATCTTGAATACAAATCAAAAACCCCTTAAACATTCATAACTAGCCTAAAATTCAAACAAACAAAGCTAAATCATACAGAGAGAGCCCTCTCTAAGTATAGGTTGGCTAGAGCCTATGCCCAAAAGTTGGTTTGTGGTTACCTCGGTAATTTCTTTCTTTAACCTTGCGAAAATACTGAGTGATAACATAGTGGCGACCATACTGGGGAAGACTAATATTTTCCTCAGAAATATTTTACAGGTTCAGATCTGATCTATGATGGTGGACAGTGATCAGACACACAATGTTGAAATCATCCACCTGGTGACTCCAAATCCATTTCACAATCAAGACTCCACTGGAGGAATGACCCTGAAAGAACAATGTGAAAAGATCAGGCTTTTAACTTAGATTGTTATCCAAGACATTATGTTCTTTCTCATCAATAAATTTTTTCAATGTATATTGTATTTTAGAGAAGATATTAGATTAATTTTTTATTATTTTCCTTTTAAGATTGTATATATAAATGTGTTGGGCACCAAATCGGGCTATCTTTCTGTTGCATTTCCATCACCCTTTTTGACCTCTTTGCACTTATTTACCTATGTTTACTATGCTAAATATGCAAGGTAATTACCCCCATTTTCTGTGTATTGGAATATTTTATTAATGAAGTAAAGTCACGGGGTTTTCTTATTCGTAGCACTAAAACATATGTTTGACCATAGCTTCTGGAGAACAGGAACCAATGCTTCAGCATCCCACCGCAGATCCATAATTCACAGCAATGACCAGCCATAAGGAGGCCACGCAGCTGGAGTCGCAGATCCCTGAACCATTCTTGGACCTTTCACTGATCTTGTCTATCTGGTGTTGGTGCCGTTCCAAACTAATGTACATTTCTGGGTATATGGTTACCAGGTTTTGGGAAAGATGTTGTTCTCCCTCATTGTGTATTAAAGATAGGTTATTCCTATAATTGGTGGATGCCCCATTGATATTGTAATAGCCCTTTATAGATTAATAAAATATCATCTCTTTTGCTACTCCATTCTTCGTTGTGAGTAACGCAGCCCTGATCAAAGAGCTAGGCCTGCTCTTTTGATCAAGTGCTGCATCTTTCTATGTGTGTTATTTGTTATTTCATGCTTGTTGTTATAGTCCGTTAATACTTGTAATTGCTTTTCTAGAGTTCTATATCTAGTTTAGCTTTACAGCAATGTTTTGAATCTTAATCACGAACCGTTGGTTGGAACGGAATGTACTCTTGCCCCCACATATACCTTGCATGTTTCCTTGAAAGGATATGCACCCTGATTGATAAATTAATGTAGGAAAAGGGTGAATAGATTGTTCATACCTGGATACCAACATTTTGGCACCATTACCGGGGAGGCTAACATGCTGCAAGACATGATCCTGACCAACCAGAGGGCCAATCTCTTGTCCTAGGGAGAGAACAAGCTTTCTCACTCTGCTTCAGGTCCTGAGTGTAGGTGTTCTTTCTACTTGTTTTTTTATTTCATTTTTCTTTTTGATTGGTCCACTCCCTTGTCCTAGGGAGGGAGGAGTCTTTTGATGCCCTACTCCAAGTACTGAGTTAGATTTATTTCTTTCAAACCCTTGTGTGTTTTAATTTTAGGAAACCCTAGTTTTTACCCTAGGGAGGGAGGAGTCTTTTGACACCCTGCTTCAGATATGGAAGTATTAGGTCTTCTCAGAGGTGTGTGTTTGTTCCTGGTTCTTGTCCTAGGGAGGGAGGAGTCCTTTAACACCCTGCTCTGGGCCCTAGACCCTAGATTCCTATTTTTTTAGCTGTCTCTCTTTTTGTAAGTTCTTTCGTCTTAGGGAAGGAATGGTCCTTTGACACTTTACTTCAATACTAAAGAATTATAGGTTGATACCAAGACCTTCCATCATATCAAAATTTGCATGAATAGAGAACCAAATAAGAGGGGCAGAGGAAGAGCCCCAAAGAGAGGAGGACCGGACTTGGGAAGAAATATTTATATCTAGCAAATTATAGCAAAGGTGGAATCAGAAGCATCCTCTCACGCAGTCGTGAGACCAGGTGCATGGAGAGTAAAGTCTGAGGGACAATCAGTAGATCAACTAGTGCTATCTACAACATTCTTTGGTGATTCAACACAACAGGTCCCTCCAGCAGTTGAGGAAACATCCAGTAGTATACCTGACCAGGGAAACATTACACTGGTAATAGAAGGGGAAGACATCGCAAGTAGAACATCGACAGGGTCAGACCACTCCAGCAAAGGAAAGGAGGTCGTAGCTGAGGGATCAAGTCATCAAGACATAGGAGAAGGAAATGAAGGGGTACTTGCATCACCAAGGGACTAGGGAAGTGCCGTTAAAGCAACTCGAATCTAAGTGGTAAGGAATCCTCAGCCATCTTCCACAGAGCCTATTGAAATACCCAGTAGTTATTGGAGGATATTTATGGTTCCCACAACCTCCACCATCGAGTTTTTGATTGAGGATCTAGGAGCTGGTGCACCCATAAAGCCTATTCCATTAGCAGCCTTACCATGATTTCATGGGCTTGTTGCAGAAGACCCCGACACATTTTTATTCAAATTTGACATAGTGTTCTGGGGGTATGACTACATGACGGATGCCCAAAAGTTAAAAAATTTCCCTGAAACATTAAAAGGGACATCTCTGCGATGGTTTATGGGCCTTGGAGGAAGCTCTATTTCCATATGGGATGATATGCGGACAACTTTTCTAGAAAAATACCAGGATTACTGCAAATCTCGGAACATAAAGGAGGAAATTTTTAAGTTCACACAAAAAGAAGACGAGAGCTTGGAAGATTGTGTGGAACGATTTAAGTACACATTACAGAGGTCAGGTCACTCTGACCTAGATAAGGATATTCTAAAAATTATCCTCCTCCAGGCTTTTGGTGAGGACTCTTTGGAACTGTTGAACATTATAGGAAAGGGAGACATCTCCAAGGAAAGATTCGAAGTTATGTGAACTATGCATTCAATTCTCAAGATGGCTCGTAAGAAATAGACAAGGCATTTGCTCAACAAAGGTGTCTGGCAGGGGTGTTACGAAGGCTGAAATTAGAAACGTGCTAGACAATTTGAGAATGGATATCCTGAGTACTCTGCCAGCACAGATGGATATGCTACAAGTAAAATAGAAGCAACTGGAATTGGGAAGGACCATGGCTATATTCTACCCCAAGTGTAGAAAGAAGCATCCAGAGAGGGAATGTACATTAAGCTCCATATAGGAATGTGAAATCTATGAGTTAAATCATGCAACAAGTGCATGTCCCTCCTTGCCAAGCCTGAAAGCAATGTTTCAAGGGATAGGAGAAGACACAGAGAAATTGTACCTCATGGGGTCTAGAAAGCCATGGCAACCTTGACCACCAATGGGAAATTAAGGTATTTACTTAGATCCATCTCAATATTTCAATAATTTCAATATGAATCCTCAGTCCATGCCCTATCCTCCCATGTGGCCGCAATACCAGTTTCCACCTTGGCAGCAATGGAACCCTCAAGCTAGTTTGAGCTCCCCATGGAATCCAACTTGGTGAGGATCCTCTCTTGGAAATTTTCCTCGGCCAATTTCATAGCAACAACTCCAACTGCCCTCTAATGTGCCTCGTAGTAATCAACCTGCCCATCCTCAGCTTCCAATCCAACCTAACCCAAATCCTAATAACAAGGGATTTCATCAAACCAACACTCTTAACCTACCTTCATATATCATTTCTACTGCAGAGTTGTATGAAATGAATTTGTGATTGGGACGGACAGTCAATGTTCAACCTCCTCCAATATCATTGAACAACTTGATAGTGAAGGTAAGGAATGAGAATTAAATAATAAAGAACCAAAACAAATTGATAGAAACCAGTTGCTTCCTGCAACACAATATCAATCTGAACCACCTTATCCCAAGAGACTAAATTTGAGTAAACCAAGCCCTCAAGTTGAATTCAATTTATTAGGTGAATTACAAAACTTATTTGTCAAAATTCCCCTGTTACAAGCTATGAAGGATGTACCGATATATGCAAAGACTCTTAGGGAATATTGTTCAAAGAAACCTGCAAAGAAATCCAAAGACCCCCTTACTATTCATGTTATGGGAAAATTGTCAGATTTCATGATGGGAAAGTCAATGCCTGTAAAGTATGAGATCCAGGGAACCCAATTCTGATAGTACAAATTAATGGGGTAGAGATTCCAAATGTTCTGATAGACCTGGGTGTTGCCATCAACATTATCACCACTGAAGCCATGCATACATTAGATCTTAATAACTTGAAACATACACCTATGGTGTTGGAACTGGCAGACCGATCTATAGTAAAACTTGTAGGGAAGTTAGAATATGTAACGATTTCAGTGGACTCATGGCACTATCCCATAGATTTCCTTGTTTTACATATGCAATCTTTGGTGGGTGGCCATCCTTTGACTTTGGGCAGACCATGGCTGGCTATTACAGATGCTTACATTGGGTGTTGTTCAGGGCACATGGTTATTTCAAATGGGCACAACTCTAAGAATCTAGTGTTATACCTACCTACAAAGCCAAAACCATCCATAAAACCAACAAGTAGCAAGAAAATTTTATCTAGGAAAGAGTCTGAAACAGAAAATGAGGAATTGAGACGAGTCCTCACTATTGGACAAGCCCTTCAGTTAAAAATGGAATCAAAGGATGATGTAATCACCTCTTTCATGGATGATCCTTGCTCCATTTCAGAGTCAAATCAACAAATCGTAGAATTTATCCTAAGCTGCGAGACACAAGAAATTATTGAAACAATAGAAGGATCAAAGGAGCTACATGTCGATGCACCCCATGGAAGTGACTGAGTGGAATTAGAACCAGGAAAAACCTTGAATATTAATCTATAACTATCATAATCCCAAAGGAAGCAACTTGTATATGTCCTTTGGAAACATAAAGAAGCCTTTGCTTGGGATTACTCAGACATGAAGGGGGTTCCTGCTATTTTATGCACCCATCGTATATATATTAAGGAAGATTGTCGTCCTATAAGACAACCTCAGAGAATAATGAACCTCGCATTGAAAAATGTTGTGAAAGAAGAACTTCATAAATTACTGGATGTAGGTCTTATTTACCCCATTTCAAATAGCCAATGGGTTTTGCCATTATTAATGGTCCCCAAAAAAAATGGTAAATGGTGGATATGCATGGAATAGAGAGAATTAAATAATGAAATGAAGAAAGATTATTTTCCTTTACCATTTATTGACCAAGTTTTGGACACATTGGTAGGAAAAAAGCTCTTCTCCTTCTTAGATAGATTTAGTGGGTATAATTAGATCCAGATAGCTCCTAAGATTAGGAAAAAACCACTTTCACATGCCCTGGGGAACATTCGCATATCGGGTCCTTCCTTTTGGCCTATGTAATGCACCTGCAACGTTCCAGAGGGAAATTTTGGGGATATTCTCTGATTTGGTGGATGATAGTGTTGAAATTTACATGGACGACTTTACTCCATATGGGGATTCATTTGTAGAAGGGTAGAGAAATTTAGAGAAAGTTCTCAAAAGGTGTATACAGGCGCGTGTCTCCTTAAGTACAGTAAAATTCCATATGATGATGCAGGAAGGAATTGTTCTGGGAAATTTTCTCTCGGCTGGAGGAATCCGAATGGACCCAGCCAAGATAAAGGTAATTCTGCACTTTCCAACACCTAACATGCCCATGCAGGTACATAGCTTTATTGTTTGTGCTGGTTATTACAGGTGTTTTCTAGAAAATTTTGCAAAAGTAGCACATCCACTTTTTCAATTGCTAACAAAAGATTCAGATTTTGTGTGGACAGGTGACTGTGATACAGCCTTTACGAAAATCAAGGAATTTGTCTGTAGCGCTCTGATACTTAAAGGGCTGGACTGGGCATTACCTTTCCATATTCACACGGATGCTTCCCAAATAGCGATTGGTGCAGTATTAGGACAGTAAGAGGACAGGGTACCATATGCAGTTTACTATGTTAGTAATAATTTGGCTCCCGCAGAATTAAATTACACAGTGACTGAAAAAGAGTTCCTTGTTGTCATCTATGCCATCAAAAAATTCTAGCACTACATTACCAGGTATCCTACCTTTCTACATATTGATCATGTAGCTATCAGGTATTTAATGAATAAACTTGTTATCCCTGGTCACATTACAAGATGGATTTTTCTTTTGCTACTACAGGAATTTGACATTACTATAGTAGATAAACCAGGAAAGGACAATGTGGTTGCAGATTTCTTGTCTAGGATAGAAAATGATGGTAAGAATACACCAATTGAAGAAAATTTTCCAGATGAACATATTTTTATAGTTTCTACTAACACTTTGTGGTATGTAGATATTGCTAATTATCTTGCCACAGGGAAGGTGCCTCGTCATCTGTCATATAAGGAGCAAAGGAAGATTATTCATCAGAGTACCTGATATTCATGGATGGTAGGATATCTCTTTCATACAGGGGTTGACCAACAGATCTGGCATTGTGTGGCAGAAGATGATATCTATGAGATATTAAAGGTTGCACATGATGGACCCTATGGAGGACATTTTACAGATAAAAGAACAAGTCACAAAGTGTTGCAAATGGGATATTACTAGCCTTCCATCTTCGTGATGCTCAGGATTATGTCCAAAGATGTGATAGTTTCCAACATATGGGAAAACCTAGGAAAGCAAATGAAATGCCTCTACAGCCCCAGATAGTCCTTGAACCGTTCAAGAAATGGGCCATAGATTTTGTTGGATCCTTCAACCCACCTTCTAATCAGAAATATTACATCTTGGTTTGAACTATTATGTGACCAAATGGGTGAAAGCCAGGGCGGTCACGAGAGCAACAGAGCAAGTAGTGGCAAACTTTCTCTTTGAAGAAATATTTGCCCGATATGGTACTCCAAGGGAAATTGTGTTGGATAGATTATCACAGTTCACATCTCCCATGATAGGTAAGATGATGTAGAAATATGGGGTCAAACATAGAGTGACAACCCCCTATCACCCTCAGGCGAACAGACAAGTAGAAAGCACAAACAAGATATTGGAAAATATCTTAACAAAAACAATAACAAGTCATCGCCAGGACTGGGCACAGAATCTTCCAGAAGCTTTATGGGAATATAGAACAACATGGCAGAACACAACTGGGTTTTCTCCATTTGAGTTAGTATATGGGAAATCCCCCTTGTTTTTGGTGGAATGTGAGATCAGTATGCTCAGAACATCTTTAGAAGTAGGTCTAGACCTATCAAAAGCACAGAAACACCGACTGGAACAACCGAATGAGTTGGACGAGATTAGATCAGTAGCTGTCCAAAAGACTACTGTTGTTCAACATCAGAGAATAAAATGGCATGATAAATTCATCAAGAGTAAGGTGTTTCACGTGGGGGATTGGGCATTACTTTATGATTCTCGATTTAAGGATTTCAAAGGAAAGCTTCACACTCGCTGGATGGGACCATATGAAGTGGACACAGTATTTGACAATGGAATAGTGAGACTAATTACAATAGATAAGAATCATACCTCGTTCCTAGTAAATGGATACCATATAAAGCTATATCATTGTCCAGCCTCTAAAGATGCCTTTGTCAAACACCTTTCTGATTCATCTAATTTGATGGTTGTTGGAATAAAGGACACTTTCACTCTTCTCTAAAAAAAATAAAAATAAATAGATGAATAGAACTTAAAAATATATATATTGTTATTACTTACTTGTTTGCATTTTACAGGAATAACAAAGGAATATGGCCAGAAGAAATGTAACACTCAGCGTTGTTACTCCACCGATGCTGCTATTACACTGTTGTTGTTACTCCACTAGTGGGTGTTGCTACTCCGTAACTATTGTTACTCCACCGGTGTTGTTACTCCGTAACTATCGTTACTCCGCCGATGCTGTTACTTTGTAACTGTTGTTACTCCACTGGTGTTGTTACTCTACACCTGTTGTTACTCCACTGGTGTTGTTACTCCGTAACTATTGTTACTCTACTGGTGTTGTTACTCCATAACTATCATTACTTCGCTGGTGTTGTTACTCCATAACTTTTGTTACTCCGCAAATGTTGTTACTCCGTCGGTGTTGTTACTCCGTAACTATTGTTACTCTGCCAGTGCTATTACTCTATAACTATTGTTACCCCGCCGGTGTTGTTACTCTGCCATTGTCGTTACTCCATGTTGTTGTTACTCCCTGCTTTTGTCACTCTGTGTTGTTGTTACTCCATCAAACATATTGTTGTTACTCCACCACAAGGTAGGTCCCCAAGTACATCTCCAATGACTTTTATGCATTTAATTAACATATTTCGAAAAGACATTAATGCGTGTTGCAGACGTTTGTAATTAAGTTGGGGGGGGAACCGTCATAAGAAATGACGGCATACCACCAAAATGCATTCATGACACATGATTCATACCAAACTAAATCTAATGATTATGGTACTTTGTAATAATGACCTCGACACCTTGGAATGTGTATTCGTACGCAAAAATTCATAACCAGTCACCTCACCAACACATTGCATTAAACCACTGAAATATCCAACAGTACTACCATAACCCGCCATCATTCTCAAATGTACTAGTACTATTTTCATCTGTTTCCCCAAAGAAACCATGAATTTATCATAGTTGCCAATGGTTTGGATCCCTGTCATTTTCCCCTACCATTTAACTGCATTCATTGTGCTGACCCCACCTCTATAGCAATGGGTGGACGGTCTGTGCGGCATGAGCTAGAAGATACAACGAGAGTTCGAGAACAGTCAGCAGGTATGGTAGGTCTTTGAGAATGCATGTTAGAACATCTACTTTGACAGGTTGAGAGGTCAAATGAAGGAATTGTGGCAGAATTCGTACTCAACCTGGGAGAAGAAAGCTCTTAGATCCATACGATAGAAGTCCCTATCAAGGAGGAAGCCATTGCAGAAGTTAGCGAGCTCCCTCAAAATGGACAACAATGGTTTTCAAGAAGGACTTCCCTCCCAGAGTTTCTTGAAGCCCTTTTGCAATCAGGAGAAAACATCACACAGAAGGATCAAGGATACGACCGGCACTCGCTACCGCATCCATGGGGAGGGGTAGTAGAGTTTTTCATAAAATATGTAACCTGTGAGGGGAGATACTCCACTATATTCAAATATCATCTATGAATATTAGCTCACCTCTGATTCCCCCAAGCAGAGGCCTTTTCACTAAATTTTCCTTATTTCTTATTGAGAAGTCTTCAACTGATGGTGCATTCAGCTCAAAGGTCTCAACAGGTGTTGGTAGTCATTACCCACCATGGGCTAATCCAGATGTTGATGATGAATGCCATCAGACGAATCCTAATTCCATGGGAACCGTTTTGGATTCCATAGAGGAAGAGATAGCAGCCACTATGGCCGCAAGGGAAGATGAACCAAAAGCCATGGAGGAAGAAAATGCAGGAGAAGATGATTATGTTGACGAGGAGGAGCCAGAAGAGATGAAGATGGAAGTTGAAGAATTCGAAGAAGTAGCTGCTCCCTGAGAGCAAGCCGAAATTGTGGAACCAGTGGAAGACACAGGAGTCGACATAGAAAGGCCCACTAGTACCGCGATCGAGGCTAATCCACAAGGACCAGCCTCGACTATGGAGCTAGCAGAGCAAATTGATAGCATGACAACCACAGAGGTAGTACCACAACAAGCAAGGACAAGAGAATCAGTCGATATTGTGACCGAAGGTACCCAACAAGGACTCCCTGCCACCATGGAGCCGATGGAGGAAGATAACCCAAGCGAAGAAGAGGTCTTGACCACCCCAACCATAGAACCAATGGAAGAGGAGGAACTAGGAAAAGAAGGGTTCAGAGCTGGGAAAACCATGGAACCTGTGGAGGAATCTCTAGGAGAACTAGGGCACAAGGCTCGCGCTACTCCACAAGAACCAACGTAACCTCGGGACCGAACACTGAAAATCCCTGCCATTTTTCCTTTTTCTCCTTCATCCCAAGAGTAGCAAGGGTATCTTGTCCCCCTTTGCACACAGAAGGATATCTCGTCATTCCTCTTGCATTGAATTTATCATGAAGATCACAACCGGATGGAGTAGATGTTGCTCAGTTGACAGGCACTTCGAAACCTGAAAGGAGAGAGGAAGCAGAGGTCCCTGAGGTTGGGGAACTGGGAGGGGTTCCAACAGACACATTAACAGGAGTGCATCTCGCAAGGGCACCTCCAGTCGCGGTGAGCACACAACAAGGGGAAGTAACCATTGGTGAAGAGGAGGGACCAAGCGAAGCGGTCCTGACGAATGAGCCAGTGGTGTTAAAATTGGAAACTAGGGAGAAACTTCATGTGGGTCATCTTATTCATGGCTGATAATATTTTTATTAGATTCCTCTCATCAAGAGGTGTAATATTGATATAAATATCATCTGATTCCGATAAGTATTCATGGAGATATGAATTTATTTTGATTATGGAATTATTATCAAGCTAACCTACAACTCATGTAGGCTCAAAAGCCCAACAGTCGCATCTATTAAAAAACCAAAGTTGTCTATAAATATAGGAGGAATTTCCTCATTTATACTCACTCATCTCATCACATCTCTCTCTCTGTTGCGCAGAAAAGAGTCTCTTCTCTACTGCACAGAAAAGGGTCTCTCCCTCACACATGTGAAGCCAGAAGCTACTAAAACTGAAGCTGCAACTGCAAAAGTAAAGTTTTACCTACGTGGACTAGAATATCTCCTAATCTGAACTATACTATAGGTTCATCTAAACCTCCTCTGAAAGCTGCAACTTTTGGTGGTGGAATCAAGTCAATCCGACAGACGGTTTGCAAGATATCGACTGCCCTAGTTTGAAGGAAGCTGCTGAAATTGAAGCTGCAACTGTAGAAGTAAATTTTGACCTGCTTGGACTAGAAGATCTCCTCATCTAAACTATGTTGTAGGTTCATTTGAACCTCCTGTGAAAGCCACAACTTTTGGTGGTAGAATCAAGCCAATTTGACAGTCGGTTTGTGAGATATCATCTGCCTTAGTTTGATGATGAAGTCGCTAATGTTGATGCTGTTGATCTAGGGTTTGCTACTGCTGATAAAAATTAGATTTATTGTACTATTTCTCTCTGCTGAATTATTGAATATAAAATAATATTTGATCAAAGAGTTTCCCCACACATCGTGGGGTTTTTCCCTGGCTAGCCGCCACATCTTGTGTCTGTTGTCTTGGCTTGTTTTATGTCGATCGTTTAATATTCTATCTACACTTTACTTTATGTACATGTGATTGCTAATCTGTGGAATAAAATAAGAAAAAGAAGTAAAATTTTATAAGCATAGAACATACCATAAATTAACATGGTATTAGAGCTGAGGTGAAGACAAAGCCCGAGCAAGAGCAAGAGAAATCACCGAAGAGAAGATTGGCAAGGCTATCCTAAAAGAATGATGGGGTCCTCAACACTCTTTCTTGCCGAAGACAAGCTCTGTGAGAAAGCTAACTATCACGGATGGAAGATGTCTATCGATCTAACCCTGAAGGATCAAGGAGTGTTGGGTCACGTGAGAGGCAATATTGTTGAGCCTCCATCAAATGCATCCGCTGCTGCATGGAACAAATGAAAAACTGAAGAAGTCAAAATAGAAGATCATCTGGGACTCTATCGATAAGCGCTTGGTGGCCTACATTTCTAATCTAGACACCTCCAAGGAAATCTACGATAGACTGGTGAGTTTATTTAAAGTTAATGATGCAAATAAAGTTTTGTTTCTTAGAAATAAGCTGAGGGAAATCAAGAAGGGTAAAGATTAGAGTATGCAAGCATACTTCTTAAGAATAATCGAGATCAAGAATGATCTCTTATCTATTGGGAAGGCTATTACTGAGAGGGAAATGGTACTCACGACTCTTGGAGGATTACCATACGAATGGTAGGTTTTCAGGACTACTCTTCTGAACTATAATGTAATTCCCGTTTTCGAGGAATTAATGGCTATATGCATGCAAGAAGAAACAAGGGAAGAAGAGTAAGAAATGCACATGCCTAAAGGTCCTCCTGCTGCCTTTTCTTCTCATGCTAAGAAAAGACTAAATCAAAAGGAAAGGCTGGACCTAAGGCTGGAAGAAAATGATGATGTTACATCTGCGATAAAGCAGGCCACTATGCAAGGGAGTGCCCTGATAGGAAGGACTCACACCGGGACAATGACCAAAATCCCTCTGATGGAAATCAAAGGAATGAAAAATTCAATAGCAAAGGTAAGAGGAGAGATGGGAATCAAGGAAGAGGAAAAGCATTCAAGAAGGCTAGAAATTCCAGGATGTATTAAATGCACCTGACCTCAAAAAGAACCTAGTGTCCATCTCGGCAATGGAAGACAAAGGCTACAAGGTAACCTTCAACAATGACAAGGTATGTATATGGAAAAATAATGTTAAAGATGTCTTTACTCTTGGGTTTAGTGTTGATTCATTATATCAGGTCGATGGAAGTCCGTTAGGTGTCATGTCTTGTGACACAACTTTTCAGTCCGAACTTTGGCATCGAGGTTTGCCCACCTTCATTACAAATCTCTACCCAATGTAAGACAGATGGTAACAGGGATGCCCGAATTCCAGTAGAGAAAGAAAGTGTATGTCCAGGATGTGCCGAAGGAAAGCTCAAAAGGGGACCGTTCCCCTCAAGCCAAAGCAAGACCTCCGATATATTACAGTTGGTTCAATCAGGCATATCTGAGGCTGGCATTAAGAGGGAGACTACTACACCACATACTCCTGAGCAGAATAGTGTGGCAGGAAGGAAAAATCGCACGATTGTGGAAGATGTTCGGGCCATGATCAAAGACTTCCGAAGTTTTTATGGGCTGAAACTACAAACACTGACATATATGTACAAAATCAATGCCCTCATCAACCATTGGGTTCCAAGACTCCTGAAGAAAAGTTCACTGCTGGACAAAGGGAAGTCGTAATGTCACCTTTGACGAAGATATGGCTCTCAGCAAGGTGAACAATATTCCGACTTTGAGGAGTTCTCAAGAAGCCAACACCAGGGAACCGAGAGAAAAGGATGATGAATCAATGCCTGATGTAGAAGAACCCATGGATCCGATTGATCCTCCTTCACATGAGCCTTCCTCTTCTAGGAAAAGGCCTTCATGGCTTAGGGGGCTACTTGATGATGCTGAAGGACATGCTGCACCCCAAGAAGCCTTTCGTGAAAGTAAGAAACCTAATAGGTATCAGGGATACCTGACCATCATGAGCACGATCATACAAAATGAACCTTCATCATTCTCAGACGCTGTCAAGCATCAAGTATGGAAGGATGCTATGACCAAAGAATATGAGTCTATCATGAAGAATGATGTCTGGGAAGTAGTTCCTGGACCCCAAGACAAGAAAGTTGTTACTTCCAAATGGATTTACAAGATAAAGCATGCAGCAGATGGAAGTACGGAAAAGTATAAGGATCGTTTTGTTGCT
>APFE031081057.1:154245-169432 GCA_000404065.3 Pinus taeda | reverse complement strand
GTACACTCTCTGAGACTGCGATACTGGTCTGGGACCAGTGGTAGGAGTTGTACCATACTATGACGCTGACTTCGGGTTGGTTGAGACTGGTCTAGGACCAGTGGTACATACTCCGAGACTAACTTCGTGTCAGTGCAGTACTGGTCTGGGACCAGTGAGAGTGGTACATACTATGACGCTGACTTTGGGTCGGTTAAGACTGGTCTGGGACCAGTGGTACACTCTTTGAGACTGCGATACTGGCCTAGGACCAGTGGCAGGAGTTAAACCATACTATGACGCTGACTTTGGTTCGGTTGAGACTGGTCTGGGACCAGTGGTACATACTTCGAGACTGACATCGTGTCAGTGCAGTACTGGTCTGGGACCAGTGAGAGTGGTACATACTATGACGTTGACTTCGGGTCAGTTGAGACTGGTCTGGGACCAGTGGTAAGAGTGGTACTTACTATGAAGCTGACTTCTGGTTGGCTAAGACTAGTCTGGGATCAGTGGTACACACTCTGAGACTGACTTTGAGTCAGTGGAGGATGATATTAGTCTAGGACTAGTGGAGTTGTACTCACTATGACGCTGACTTTGGGTTGGTTGAGACTGGTCTGGGACCAGTGGTACATACTCTGACACTGACTTTGAGTCAGTATGATACATCCTCGATCATTTCTTCTTCTTCATAATTCAGACAAAAGCATAGTAGAACAGAACAATGCAAGAGCAGAGTAGAACAGAGCAAAATAGTACCGATCAGTATAGCGTAGAACAAGACAAAGCAGAATAAGAAAAATAGAGTAGAGTAGGGCAAGGGTCAGGCTGTACAGGGAAGTGCATTTGATGGATGAATAGTAACGACTGATAGACAGATTGCAGATGAAGTTCTCCTTGGTTGAGAGGGAGTGTTAAAATTGGCAACCAGGGAAACAATTCATGTGGTTTATCTTATTCATGGCCAATAATATTTTTATTAGATTCCTCTCATCGAGAGGTGTAGGATTGATATAAAGATCATCCGATTCCGATAAGTATTCATGGAGATACGAATTTATTTTGATTATGTAATTATTATCAAGCCGACCCACAACTCATGTAGGCTCAGAAGCCCAACAGTTGCATCTATTCAAACAACAACGTTGTGTATAAATATAAGAGGAATTTTCCTCATTTTCACTCACTATTCTCATCACATATCTCTCTCTCTCTACTACACAGAAATGAGTCTCTTCTCTACTGCGCAGAAATGGGTCTCTCTCTCACACATGTGAAGCCGAAAGCTGTTGAACCTGAAGCTGCAACTGCAGATCCAAATATTGACATGCGTGGCCTAGAATATCTCCTCTTTGGAACAATGTTTTAGGTTCATCTTAACCTCCTCTGAAATCCGCAACTTTTGGTGGTGGAATGAAGTCAATCTGACGAACGGTTTGCAAGATATAGACTGCCCTAGTTTGAAGCCGGACACTGCTGAAACTGAAGCTGCAACTGCAGAAGTAAAGATTGACCTACGTGGCCTAGAATATCTCCTCATCTGAACTGCGCTATAGGTTCATCTGAACCTCCTCTGAAAGCCACAACTTTTCGTGGTGGAATGAAGTCAATCTGACGAACGGTTTGCAAGATATCGAATGCCCTAGTTTGAAGCCGGAAACTACTGAAACTGAAGCTGCAACTGTAGAAGTAAAGATTGACCTGCATGGCCTAGAAGATCTCCTCATCTGAACTGCGCTGTAGTTTCATCTGAACCTCCTCTAGAAGCCACAAGTTTTGGTGGTGGAATGAAGTCAATATGACGGTCGATTTGTGAGATTTTGTCTGCCCTAGTTTTATAATGAAGCCGCTAATGCTGATGCTGCTGATCTAGGGTTTGCTACTGCTGATATGAATCAGATTTATTGTACTATTTCTCTCTGCTGAATTATTGAAGATAAAAGAAGATTTGATCAAAGGGTTTCCCCACACATTGTGGGGTTTGTCCCTGGCTAGCCGCCACATCTTGTGTCTCTTGTCTTGGCTTGTTTTTTGTCGAACGTTTAATGTTCTATCTGCACTTTACTTTATGTACATGTGATTGCTAATCTATGGAATATGATAAGAAAAAGAAGTAAACTGTTATAAGCATAGAACATACCATAACTTAACAAGTTTACCTAATAATAATGCCATATGATATTCCAAAAATAAGGGAATTATATCCCACTCGCTTCACCAATGAGACCTCCTATAATCATTTTCTATTTTATGTAATTCTTGGTGTTCCTCTCTGTTGATCTAGGCTGTACAAGGAATGAAATGAAAGGGAAAAAACGAAATGGAGCATGCATAAAGAAATATATCAAAGAGCACAATATTAAGTGAAAACCAAAATTTTATTGATAAATAAAATAACATAATATAGTAGAACAAAAACTGGCTATAATGGTGGTAGCTATCTTTGAAGGGAGAGAGAGATGGCGATTGCATGCATTCACAAAAATCACTACAAGAGGCTAAAATAATGGTCTTTAACATAAAGAAAGAACCCTAAAGGTCCAAAAAACTAACCTTGAAAGATGAATCGCCAAAAAGTTTGTGAGACCCAAGGTGGATATTTGATACATCAACTTCCTAAGGGTGTTACCCGTGCATATAATGCTTGTTTAGGGTACATAGTATCCCGTGTAGAAAATCCTGTAGATTCACAAGCTCATGTAATCTACTAAAACAAGATACAAGAATCTACTTATACTCTTTACAATGGAAGCACATAAAGATCGAGCAAAACAATAATCAACAAGAGGAAGAACATCAATGGCACATAAAAAATAAGTATCTCGGGAAAGCCACAACTCAAAACCCCACCATATGCATTGCATTAATTAGAAATCCAAGATGATAATACAATGTTTGTTCTCACAAGGACAATCCCAACACTCAAAAAATCAATCTCCGGCTCACAAGCAAGTTCAAGCCAAATCCAGGCCTCTTCTCTGCTCTCCAAACCTCCAATTTCCTTGCGCCCTTGGTCAAAGAATTTGGATAAATACAATATGCTATGCTCAACCTTCAGCTTAACCTGCACAAGTATTTTCTATCCTCCGCTTGATGACTTCCTTTGGGTAATAATTAGCTAAATTTCCAAGCCTCCAAGCTTCTAATGCTTTACACAATTCGAGAGAGAATTAGCTCGCATTTAAAGGCAAATTCCTCATCCATAATTTCATAATCCGAAATTAGGTCCAGTTCCTGATTGCATGCATGATCTGTACAACTCAGAAAATTATACAACAAATACTACACTGTCCCTGCCCCTTAGTCTCAAATGGGACTTTCTCAGAATTGACATGCATGAGTTTCTAATGAGGGAATCTTCAATTAACTAGAGTAGCACTAGTTGAGTGCATTAGTGTACCAACTGTCTATTAACTCACTATTTGTTCCTCAAACAGTTCGGAACTAATTTAACTGGACTTAACTCAGTAAACTGAGTTAACTAATTACAGCTCATACTTAACTCATCCTGGACCCCTATACTATAGGGAGAACATATACATGACTTCAAAAAGACTTCCAACTCGAAATTCCTAAGTTAACTAAGTCAACTCACTCTAGTTAATTATTACAAGTTGCTATGAGAATTGAATTCGATTTTAATTCTCAGTTTAATTCAAGGAAAAATTAAACTAGAATTTCTAGATTCTGTTTTTATCATTTCTTGTTACTATTTTTAACATCCCAATGGGAAGAACTACCCAAGGATTACAACTTTTGGTTGAGACAGGGCATGCCATGGCAACCCCTTCCCCCCCAAATCACCAAAAACATCTTTTAGGGCCTCAAAACAACCATGGAAGTTTTAGACCTAAAAAACCATAGAAAAAATTGCCAGGAAAATAGAAAATTGTTGAGTCAGGGGAAGAGGTGTGTGGCCACCAATATCCATATGGATCATCATTTGTCTCATTTAATTTTACAATTGCATTGCATTTATTATTTTATATAACCTTATTAATTGAAAAATTGCATTTAGGTATTGAGTCTTACAACCTCTTTTTATGATCAAATCATTTTAGATCATTAAAAAACTATAAGATGTAATTGTTCTTAGGTATGAAGATGTTTTAAAAAGGTAGAGAAATAGAGTATACTAATATTCTATATGTAGTTGCAGAGTTTCTTTTTCCTTGGTGTGTAAAGAAAATTGCTTAAAACTAATGCCAATGCATTTTTTTATAAAGCAATAATGCATGTGTTATGATTGACAACAGAACCCACAACCCCCACTACTATGGACTCCTTATCATGACAAAAAATTAATTACAATATATAGTCCCTAAATGAATCCTTTTGAGGCACAAGCACTAGGAATCATGTTTGAACTAGGATACATGATGTCTCTAGGATTTTTTGATTCAAAGGTCATGAGCAAGGCCTCAAACCACCACATGGGAATATGAGCATAATCAAGTGGTGTTGCACACCATGATTGAGAAATAAGGTCTCAATAATCTCTCTCTCTCTCTCTCTCTCTCTCTCTCTCTCTCTATAGATAAGCGGTAGCTGGGAAATTTATATTAAGAAAAATATGTTGTTGGTGCATGCAACTAAGTACATCGAGACATACTAATTTTTAAAGTTCTATGGTAGGAAATTATAATTCAAAGTTTATCATCACACCTAAGAAGAAAGTGATTGACTTCCGACATTTTATAAATGAGTAGATTCTCATGAATTAGTTACATAACAGTAGAAAAAACAAATAGAAATGCATGATTAAACTCGTATTTGGGTCCAACTTCTTGTCACCATTGAATCAGATTTAATATGATCTTTCTTCTTCATCTTCCCTAACTTTTTATAAATTTTGATGTGGGTGGAGTACTTTCAGGTTCTTCTAGGCCTAGAAGGCCTTGAATTGAGGATTATTATTGAGATAAATATTCAACATCATCAACTTCATCTTCCCAACTTTCTGCTGGTTGAAAGCCTAAATTACCATGTTATTCTTCTCTCGAGTCATGTGGAATATATATTCTATCTTCGATATTTGGGATGTTCTTTTGTTTTTTCTTTGGAAATTGTAGTCTCTTGAAGTGGAGTGGTTGGTGGATATTTATCCCATAGGTCTAGTTGGTGATCCTCCAAATATTCAATCCATCAAGTTTATTTTCTCTATTTTTTCTTGCTTTTATTAAACCCATTTGTACATTAAGCTATTATAAGTCGTAATTCAAAACATGCTCGACATCATAGGGAGACTCGCTCATAGTATAATTTCTGAGTATAGGAAAATATTTTTCCAATAAAAATAATTTTAACTGGGAACCCTAAGATGAAATATATTTCCACATAGATTTTGGCATATGTTGCAATAATTCTCCTTTCTGCTTCATGGGAAACAAAATGGAACTTTCAAAGATCATACCCAATGGCCTGAATAGAGGGTAAAACCCACAGATGCAGTGACGTATTTGGGAGATACAAGCATATAGGAGTTGTGGTCAAAACCTCCATCAAAGGATTGAAAGAGGGAAATGAGAGCTTCAAGCATATGCTTACATTGCCCAAAATATTGGTTTTTCCTTAACATTCTAGAATCAGGTTTATGTCTAATATCACAATCACAAACACACTAAAATGCCACAACACAAGCACTTTGCATAGTGGAAAATGTACAACAGTGAATCAATGTGGTACACAAGATAAATTTTCAGCCCAAAACTTGTTATATTAAAATCTTTAATGCAAGAAACATAGAGATCTCACACCAGGTATCATGGCCCTTACAATTAGCCTTGATATAATAACAACTAGGGATTGGAGCCAACAACTTATGACTACCAGTCTACCCTAAACAAGAGTACAATTGACTTACTTGTTGAAGGAACTTGGAAGGTCCTTTTCCACCTCTTCTAATGCTCACAATTACTTCTGCAACTTCATAATGCTTGCATTTCCAACTGACCAATTTCCCACTATCAATCCTCATGATGCTTCAAGAGCGACTAAACTTAGGCTCACAAATATTCCGTCTAGAAACTCTCTTGCTCCTCCAAGAAGTATACTCTTAGGGTCTTTACAATACAATCCTCTTATCAATGAATTGAATGAACTAGGGCACACATCAAACAACCCTCTTGTCTGACTTCTTGCTGCTCCAATGAAGACAAAACATAAGGAACTCAACCAACCCACTCACAACCCCTTTACCCCACTAAATAATACTAAACTAGGGCATAAAAAACTAGCCTCACATAATGATAAAACTGCTTCTCTATCATTAAACTTAGGGCTTAGTTGATAACCCACACATCTACAATTTTTCTCCTCAATTTAAAAAAAACTTAGAGCTTTCCAAAATTTATTCCTAACAGTCTATTGTAGCAGCTGAAACAACCTTCCAAAACTTTGCCTTCGCTTCGTTTTGGAGCCTCCCTCCTTGAAATGATCGCAACTATCCTGCAATGATCAGGTACTAGTGCTTATTTGATTTCATATGTCGTTTAACAATTTTGTGTTCAATCACATGTCCCGTTGGTCAACCACAAGCACAACCAACACCTGGCTCACATCGAGTCAATCAGATGTTAGGAAAAACTGCGCAAACCTAGAGGACAACTTGTATTCCCCTTAGGAATTGCGCAGAGCAACCCAATAACTTCCCTGCACTCAGAAATTGCATAGAGAAAGCGAGCTAACTTGGATTTGGAAAATTATGCAGAGAAGGCCAGCCGACAGTGCACTCCAAAAATGTGCAGTTTCATCCAGATGGCACTGCTCCCCATAATTGTGTAGAGCAGGCCAGGCTAGCTGCACTGTCATCCAGAAATACACAGAACTAGCCAAGCTACACTGCTCCCCATGAATGCGCAAAGTAGCCCAAGCCATCTGCGCTATTCTCTAGAATTACACAGAACTGGCTAGATGCACTGTTCCTCAGAAATGCATAGTGTAGCCCAACATCATTGCTCTGGAAATTTGCATAGAGATGGTCAGTCAACGAATGCCTCTCATTCTAGAAACAACGCAAAACTTTTCCCTCAGTTGGTGTTCATCGCATGTGCCAGTAGGTTGCTTGGTTCCCTCTAGAATTCCGTAATCCTTCTTTGCATTCCAGGCAACTTTTCCCGACAAAGAAAAACGAAAAAAAAGAAAAAGCAACCCTAGATTTTAGGTATCTAGTTTTAGCAGTAAGAGTTACATGCAAAGCCATTTTTAGAAACTCCCCGCCAAGTGTCACTTTTTCCTAGATTTGTGGCACCGTTCTACACTTCCAATAGTAGCACACACATAAGAGACATCTTGAAGTGTTGGGTAAAGGAGCCAGTAAAGTCTAGGACGACACCCAACCAGATATACAGGATGAAGACACTCAGGAAGGCATACCAGTTCTTGGTCATCTTCACATGGCACTTGTATGGCCAAGGGAGTACAGAGACCTTCTCGCAGAGTTGTGTTGCTATGTTGGACTAGCTGGAAAGTGAAGTAAAACCATTCAACCAGTCTGACGTGTTGGATCTCTAGTTGAAAGTGCATCTATCAAATGCTTGGAGTCTGCCCAAGGATCACCAAGAAAAATTCTTCATGTCTTCTTACTTGCTCAATGTAATATGTTCCTGTCAACAGTTTCTTGGCATGGGTTGGGCATGGGCACCTTCAGAGAGTGATGTGAACGTATATTGCAAGTTTCTCTTAGATTGCAGCTGTCAAGGAATCATGTTGTTGCTGAACATTACAGATTGGTATGCCTCACCCGAGGGCACCTTCATCATGATGTACAATGCAAAGAAATCTCAGCATGTGTTGCCAAGGTTTTCCACGGACAAGTTGGTCACTGTGCATAGTCACGCGGAGACTATATGACAGGTTCATCACCATGCACGAGGCAGTTGTCCATCTACATGGTCATTAGCAGTGTTGAAGTAAGAGAGTGTGAATGCTCGTAGATATACATGCCGCAGTTGAACATGTACAAACATGGAAAATGAGGTACAAGGGAGCCCCGATTCACTTTCACAAGATGATGAAGCCGCAGGTAGATTTGGACAAAGCACACTTTCAGATTCTGATCCGGAACTATGTGGAACTCTCACCACACATCACTAGTGTGGAGGCTTTGTATGCATGGTTGTACAGGAGTTTGGATGTTGTGGTTAGAAAGTATGACACCTCGTCAATTGGTATGCTCATCGAGGCCAAAGAGAAGAACCCAGTCAGCCTGGAGCTTGATGCGTACTTGGATTAGTTGACGCTCATGACCATAAGTGCAAATTTGCAAGTCAATGTAGATAACATGTGGATTTACATCCTCGGTCTGGCCATGCTCAGGACTAAGCTGCGCATGTTACAGGATGAGTTGGACTGAGGTTCCAAGTCAGTATAGCCAGAAGCAATGGAGGCAAGATTTCGTTTCTAGAAGGACATCATCAAAGAGTAAGCAGACAACATTGTGCACTACCAAGCATGGCATTAGTTCGTTACCGAAGATCATGAAGAGGAGGTTGATGAGCTGGTCTTTCCACAACTGTTCGATTCTTAGTGTTGTCTTGTGTGGTTGACTCAAGCCAATTTTGTCCCACATGGGTATATGTGGAAAATGTATCTTTTTTGTAAACATGATGTAAAGTGAAATTCCAAGTGTCATTAGTGGAATAAAAATAGTCATATGTAATGTAAAGAGTTATGTAATGAATTTTAAGAGTCATGAGGGTAGTCCAAGAGTCATAAAGGGGAATGTCAAGGGTCACCCCACCCTTTGCTATAAATAGAACCTCACAACTCACAGAACAAGCTTTTGGGAGCCAAGATTTTGCTAGGCATTGCTTAGAGAGGGCTTGGAGAGTATTGTGACGAGCCTTGGCTTCTCCACAGTGTAGAGCAATTACGTCTCTTTGGAGGAGTAGGCAGTGTTGACTGTAGTGTTCCAATATTAAGGCTAGTGACTGTCATGGTTGTATGTATGGATGAAGCTTTCACTTTATATAATATAACAGAGCCAACATATTTCATGCATATGTTTTTATTGCAGTTCAACTATTCTGGTTACTTTAGAAATGTATGTAGTTTTACTTACACATTGATGTATGGACTATTCCGTATGTGATTATATGAATCTTATTGAAGCATGTTGTTGGTTTAACTCATCACTTTGGATTTTCGACTATTCTGCTTTCCAGTTTGTGACGTCATTAAACTCATGTGTTCCTTTCAGAATGTGTACTATTACAGTCTTATAAGGGATACACTTCTTTTCCCTTCATGTGTTAGAACCTCCACATGCATCTCTCTTGACTCGCTGCAAGGTCACACACGTGCTTCTGATAAGGATATGTTTCTTACCTTCGCGTGTAACCATACTCAAGGCATAACTTTTCTAGCCACTGCTGGGACTCCTACACCAAATGGTCTGAGCTCTAGTTGGGACTTCTTACCGGGGAGATCCCCTGACATGTTGGTGGGTTCAACACCATCAACACAGTCCCTTAACTTCTACAAGGGTCATTGTACATGAGGTGTTCTTGACTTCTTTTCAACAATAAATTGGAACTCCAATCATCATTGTACTTAGGAACAAATTCTCCAACACTTTACAATCCCTTTTAATACAACAAGGTGATTGTGCATAGCCTCAAATACATGATGTACATACCCTCATGGAAGACAAACTTATACCATACATCTCCTAGCTACCATCCTCATAAAGAACACAACAAAAAATATTAGCTCTGCACCTCATTTGATCGACCTCTGCTCAAGCCAAAAGGAGTTTTGACCTTGTGCACAAATGACTAAAATTTCAACCTAGTTACATACCTCTGCATCCACCTTAGACCTACAACCTGAGTTCTATAACACTATGATAAGCCTTTTTTCCAACCCTTCTACACCTGAAAACAACTTGATAAGGCTTGACCCTTATCCTTGATCGTCTACATATCTTTGTTCATCAAAGACAATGGTCTCAACCCTCCTTGTTTGGATATAGTACAACTCAACTAGATCTCAAAGAATACCCTTGTTCATGCACATAGAATCAAGCCTAAACAACACATTCAATTTCCCTAACTCGGGTAGTCCAGATCATGAGAAAAAGAGAGATTTCAGCCATTATTTATTCACTCTAGCTAGGCTCCTTTAGCTATACACCTATCCTGGGATTATCTTCACATAGGATGATGTAATATTAACTTCACTTTTCTTCTACTTATAGTATACTTTGGAGTCACTTCTCACCAAGGTACATGTCTCCTAGCCCAAGTCAAATTGAGCCTAAATGTCAAAACCCACTAATCATAAGAAACAAAATTATTTCATTCATAGTTTTCCACATCATCAAAGCCATAGGTGCCCCTTAGCCCTTTAAAGGTTATCCTCATGCTTTAAATGAACAAAATACCATTTTCTCCTCTTGGTCTTGTGCCCACAACTTTGGGTACATAACCCACTGCTTAGGTACACTTCCCACAAACCAGTTTTTGTGAGTCAACTCCTCATAAACCCAATACCCCAGAGGTTGTGGGAGTACCTCCCAAGCTAGACAAATCAACACTCCCTCTTAGAGAGGCAGGTACTTCCACCACTAGAAAGTATCTCATCATCATCGGTGACACTAACTTAATCTATGACATACAACACTGCATCATACCCTGTAGAATGAACCACACTATTCTCAATAGTGTCTCTACCTCAATTTTGTTAGAACCTAAATATTCAAACTTCCATAGGGTATAATCCCTCTGAATCTAGACTACCAATGAGTCTACACAACCTCCACTGGTTCACATTGATATTGAAATTGTGCCCTTCCAAGGTTAGTTTGAGCTATAGTTGAACATTGGGCCTCATCTAGATCACCGCAACTTAACTCAACAAGCGATCTCATCCTCCTGGGTAAAATACCTCACATGCACATGCCTCCATTCTTGGATGTGAAAATTCACAACCCGATGAAGATACTAGCCTACCATCATCTCATCTTTCACACAGAGCTAACTGCCAAAAATATTTGAGAAGTCATCTAAATTCCAATCCACCAAAACTACCATCCCATTTCACCACCTAGCTAGTCTAGACCACATTTCCATGTTCTTAGCTGAACCTTTTGCTCCATGTTCTAGGTAATTTCTTAGTTCCTTCTTGAGGTGCTTTGTTGTGAACAATTTGATTTAGTTGTCCCTTCAAAGTGGCTCTCATACCATCTTGATTTTTCCTTGAAATTCTAGAATTAGGTTTATGTCTAAGATCACAATCACAAACACACTAAAATACACAACACAAGCACTTTGCACACTGCCAGAAAATTTACAACAATGAATCAATGTAGTACACAAGTTAATTTTTCAACCCAAAACTTGTTATATTACAATATTTAGTACGAAAAATGTAGGGCTCCCATACTAAGGATCATGCCCCTTACAATTAGCCCTGATACAAGAACAACTAGGGCTTGGAGCCAACAAATTATGGCTATTGATCTACCTTGAACAAGAGTACACTTGACTTACTTGTTGAAGGTGATCTCTACTTAGCCCTTTCAGTCCACATACCATGAACACTTGGCAGGTCCTTTGCCACCTCTTTTGCTACTCACAAGTACTTCTGTAATTTCAGAATGCTTGCATCTACAACTGACTAATCTGCCACTATCGACGCTACTTCTGCTCCAAGAGTGACGGAACTTAGGCTCATAGAAATTCCCTCTAGCAACCCTCTTTCTCCTCCAAGAAGTTTTATCTTAGGGTCTTCAAAATACTCCCCTCTTATCAATTATTTTAGTAAACCAGGGCACACAGGAACCAACCCTCTTATCTGGCTTCTTGCTACTCCAGTGAAGATAGAACATAGGGCACTCAACCAACCCACTCACAACCCATTTACACCACTAAAGAAAACTGAATCAGGGCATAACAAAACAACCCTTACACAATGGTAAGCCTACTACTCTATCATTGAACTTAGGGCTTACTTAACAACCCACACATCTACAATTTGTCTCCTCAAATTACACATAACTTAGCGCTCACCAAATATGCCTTCTAACATTCCCTTAACTACTTCAAGGATCATTGTACATGGGGTCTCCTTGAATGCCTTCTACCAATGAATTGACATTCCTATCATCATTATACATAGGAACAAATACTCCAACACTTCATAATCCCTTTTAATCCAACAAGGTGACTGTGCATAGCATCAAATACCTGCTATCAACACCCTCATGTAGGACATACTTATACCAACACATCCCCTAGAAATCATCCTCATAGAGAACACAACAAAAACATCAAATTCACACCTCCTTTGATCTACCTCTACTCAAGCCCAAAGGAGTCTTGACCGTGTGCACAAGTGAATGAAATCTTAACCTAGTTACAGAGCTATGTGGCCACCTCAAACCTGTGACCACCTCAGTCCTATATCATTGCAGTAACTCTTCTTTCCAACCCTTCTACACTTGCACATCAACTTGATATGGCTCAACCCTTATCCCTCCTCTTCAAATATCTATTCATTAAAACAAGGGATCTTGACCCTCCTTGTTTGCACATATTACAACTTGGCTAGATATCAAAGAATACACTAATCCACGTGCACAAAATCAACCCTAAACCACATGGTCAACTACCCTAACTTGACTAGTCTAGATCGTAAGAAAAACATATATTTCAACCCTTTTTCTTCACTCTAGCTAGGATCCTTTAGGTCTGCAACTATCCTAGATTTGTCTTCAAATAGGATTATTGCACTTGGATCATGTCAAATGAACTTCACTTTGCTTCTACTTATAGTATACTTTCATGGAGTCACTTCTCACCAAGGTACATGTCTCCTAGCCCAAGCTGTCTTGAGCCTACATGGAAAAACCCATTAATCATAAGAAACAAAATTATTTCATTCATCTTTTTCCACATTATCGAACCCCTAGGTTCCCCTTAGTTATTCAAGGGTACCCCTCATGCTTTCAATGAAAAAATATCATTTTCTCCTCTTGGTCTTGCACCTACAATTTTGTGTACAAAAACCACTGCTTGGGTAGACTTCCCATAAACCACTTTTTGCAAGTCAACTCCTCAGAAACCTAGTACCCTAGGGGTTGTGGGAGTACCTCCCAAGCTAAAAAAATCAACACAAAAACCATGGATTAGATTTCAATATCAAATCTCTATCTTCAGCACTATCAAACTTAACAACAACAAATCCATTTTCACACGGGTGGATGAAAACATCATGCTTGATCACAGGGATCCAATATTCACTATCCAGGTGTGAATGTCAACAAGTCATTGCTAACACACAAAATAAACAAGAAACCAAACTATCAAGTCAAATAAAATCAACTTCCTAATCTAACTAAGATCCAATGGAATGGAGAACGAGGGGGCTTTGTGCACCAAAAGAGGGGGAGTGAGATAAAGTATTATCAAGAATTGCATTCCTAAAGGAAACATTACTTGAAGGTCCATTGACACTTTGATAACTGATTGATCATGTGAGGGAGATACGGAGGAGGCCATGGGCCTAATATATTCCACAAAACTAACAAAGTGCATGGTGGTGGAAGAAGAGGGTCATGTGTATGAAATCATACAAACGTTGGGGAGGAAAAATATGAAGGGTGCTATAGCCATCCACGACTATGTCTCATAATGTCCAAGAATATTAAATCAAGGATCTTAGGGCTTAAATTATGCTTCTAAGGTTTGAGGGTGAAGAATGAGGCCTCAGATAACCAAACATGACCTCTGTAGGGGATCTTTGGCAACCCAATAAGAATATGACTATTTTTATGAGGTATTATGCATCTGATAAGGGCTTTGACAACTCTAAACAAGGCATCAAACAACCAAACATGACATACCTTTAATTAAAAATACTCAAGTACCATTAAGATGTATTTCTCACCACAAACAAGTATTAAGGTATTCATAATGTTCAAGTGATGAAACCAAGGGCCTTAGACCTTGAATGATGCTTCTTAGGTTTGATGGCCATGGAAGATTCCCCATACCACACTCTTAACCTATCTGGTGTATATTTTCACACAAACTAATGCTATGAAAGTGGTTAGAAGGTATTGTAGACCATAAAATGTCCTCAAACCATAAGTGTGGTCATAAGGTATTGCACACTACATATTAGCCTTAGATCCTTCACAATAGTCTGCAAATAAAACAATTGACTTAGGATTGGAATGCATTCTCTCATGCTCAATGCACATGAAGGAAGAATCAAACCACTAGTCATAACATTTGTAGGGATCTTTCACTTATACTTGGGAATACGAGAATCAATAGGAGGTATTGTCCACCATAGACATGTATCAAGACCATGCTAATGGTAATGGGATAAAATCAAAGGCTTTAGATCTTGAATCGAGCTTCTCAAGCACATATTCCATGAATAAGGCCTTAAACCACCACACTTTACCTCCGTAGGGGATTGTTATGAAACCAGCTCACAAAAAGATAGAAAAGAGAGATCCACGCCTTAGAATTCAGCCTCTTCGAGGGGGCAACCTCCTTTACATTACATAAATGAACAATTCTTGGATGATACAAATGAAAATACCTCCTTTCTATATATAGGAGTCTAAGGGGTCATAACATAATCAGAACCGACATAACAATAATAATGTAAGGGCACAATAATAACAATAGTGGGCTTCTATGGGGCACAATAGTAACAATATGGGCACTACATGGGTACATCGATATAACAAGGGGGTTGTACTAATAACAATAAGGGGTTACACTAGTAGTATAGGGGCCTAACATGCCCCTCTCCTTCAAAAAGCATTGTCCTCAACGCTTGAGTAGTCCTTGATGCTTTTGTATAAAATTATTTTCCTCCCATGTGGAATCTTCAGCGGGTAAGTTCTTCCACTTGATGATATACTCTGAAATTGATCGATTTCGTAGTTGTCGGGTTCTTGTTTTTGTGACTGCTGCAGGTTCCAATATGATTTTTCCTTCCTCTTCAATTTCTAACAATATTGTTTGAATTGGGATCTTTTGCAATTTTTCAATAAGTGGCCATACTTCTTCATCCTTCTTCCATTCATCCCTTGCTTCATTTATCCAATCTGGTTGGATAATAGAAATAGCACAAAATAGTGCTTCCACATCCTCATCCTTGAAGAGTCTTTCTATTCGGTAAGGTCGCCATTTTTTAAGTGCATGTAGTATTGCCAACATTTCCTTCTCATAAATAGCTTGCT